>PVJX010002720.1:0-122667 GCA_004027295.1 Dolichotis patagonum
CAGGTCAAACAATATATTGAGGCCACATCTTAAAACAAAATTAAAAATCTTTATAAATGAAACTCTTTTACTATAAAAATCTTCTCTAAAAGTTCTAGTCTGTGAGGTTTTGCTATAATATAAAAAAATCTTAATTGCAGTCTGCACTCAACTTTATAGTCTTTTTCTTTCTTATTTATATAACCTGATAGGTACGCACACACATATGCATTATATGTATGTGTACAATGTTATTTTTGTACTACCACTTAGTTCCCACTCAATTTTGGCTGCTTATTTCATTCAAATAAATCCTAATTTTACTGTGTATAATCAAAGGATAGTCTCATCCAATTAAAAAGTTAGTTTTATTAGACCAAAGGCAGGGGAGAAATCATCAACTCTCCTCAGTCTCAAGACTGGCTATTAAACTGGGTGTGTGTGCGTGTGCGTGTGTGCGCGCGCGCGCGCATGTGTTAGTATTTTTAAAATACTGTGAAATCTACAAATACTTTGAAGAAGGCTGAAAACCCTTTCAGTGAAGCATTAATAAAAGCCGAACTGGAAAATGAGTTATTGGACAAGATATAGGGGTTAAGAACCAGACTGCCAGTAAGAACCTCTTCACCAAAATATCCAAAGTGCCAAAATACATAAAACAAAATCAGAAGAATTTAGTTTTGGTAAGTTCCAAAATACCTCCTCCTCATTAATTTGAACTTATAACACAGAACATTTGAGTCTGGATTTAAAATTTCCTGTATAGCTGTGTGATTACTTTACATCTTCATTAAATTTTCCATGTCAGTTTAATAATTTAAAATTTCAAGAAAACTACAAACAACATATAATTTGCTTAGATTTCTGAGGTGTTTGATTTAGCAGGGAAACAGTTGGAAACTGATGAAATGTATTCATCTTTTTTTTTTTTAAACACAGAGACTATATTCCCCTTAGGCTAGGTCTTCAAAGCTACAAGGGTCATCATTGCCCTTTTCAAGAATACCTTTCGGGCCCGGGGCTATAGCTCAGCAGCACAGCACCTGCCTGGCAAGTGCAAGGTCCTGAGTTTGAATCCTAATACCCCCTCCCAATATATCTTTGGTTGTTTTTTCCCCAAGAATATCATATGTTCCAGGAAAAAATGCTGCATATCAGACATTATCAAATATGTAAGTACTAGTTGTATCATTCATGTAACTACTTCATATACAAAGATGACTACTTTCTAGGATACATAAAAAATTAAATTCATCTTCATTCAATATGAAAAGGAATCTTAAGTACAGAACAGCTCAAAAGAAAACATTCTCACAGAAAAACATTCCATATTTATGCACCAGAAACTGAATGCATGTAAAATGTCAATAATCCTTAAACTGATTTACAGATTCAAAGCAAGGTCTTCCCAGAGAAGACAATATAATTTTGGAAAAGAAAAACACAGACGAATAGTTGAAGGACTAATACTTTTCAATGTCAAAATTGCTACTAAAGCGTACTCAAGTTAGTATGTTAATGGCATAAGGAAAAACACACAGATTAATGTAATAAAACTGAAAATCCAAAAGTAAATCTTTATTTATGGTCAATTCAACATTAGTGGTAAGACTACTCAATGAGAAAAAGATAATCGTTTCATAAAATAGTACTTGGACAACTGTATATACATATATAAAAGAATAAATTCTGGCTGGACCCACTCCTCACACCATATACAGAAATTACTCCAAAACAGATTTTTAAAATTTAGATGTACAAGCTAAAAATATAAAATTCCCAAAGCAAATCTTCATGACATATTAAATATTTTTTTTAGACATGACAACAAAAGTATAAGCAACCAAAGGGAAAAACTGACAAAATGGACTTTATTAGAGTTAAAAATTTTTGTTCTTCAAAGGACACCAGCAATTTAATGAAAGAAAAGTTCCAAAAGGGTAAAAGTATTTCCAAGTCATAGTGATTAAAGAACTGTTGTCCTGAACATACAGTAGTCTTTTCTCAATCATGAGGAATAAGTCCCAAGAAGCTTAGTGGATGCCTAAAACCACACACAGCACTAAACTTCAAACTGACTAGCAGGTGGGTGACATACAACAACATGTATGTACCAAAAAGGAGATGATTCATGCTCAAAGCAGAATGGCATGGGATTCTATCAGTACCCAATTTAAAATTTTTGAATTCTTTGTTTTAGTAATTTTCCATTAATAACTTCAGATCACAGTTGTCCAAAGACAACTAAAATTCTAGAAAGCAGTTATGGGAAAATATAATTTAAAAAAAAAACTGCTTAAAACTCAATAATGAAAAAATTTTAATTTTAAAATTGGCAAATGATTTGAAAACATTTTTCCAAAGAAGATACACAAATGGCACATAAGCACATAAAAAGATGCTATCATTAGCCATCAGGAAAAATGCAAACCAAAAACCACAAGATATTACTTTATACCCCAATAGGACAATAACAAAACAAATAAAACCATACAATAACCAGGTGTTTTTTTTTTTTCCACAAGAATATAGAGAATATGGAACTCACACACTGCTGGTGGAAACATCAAATGGTTCCACTGCTTTAAAGAACACTTTCAGAGTTACTCATAACATTTAAGAATTACGGCCCAGCACTCCACGGCATACTTACAATACCCGAGGGAAAAGATAATAGTGAATTAATAAGAAAGTATTTTACAACGCTAAAAACAGATAATCTACATAAAATCTTGTACACAAATATTCATAGTAACGTTATTTCTAATGGTCAAAAAGTAGAAACTATTCAAAAGAAATAAAGTCCTGATTTACTCTACAACATAGAGTCCACCAAAACAATGTACACATGCTTCAGGAAAAGAAAAATATGTTTTCCAACAGAGGATGCTCCCTTCCTAGGAGGGACCCTAGAGGATGTTACATGTTACAGAGAATGTGTTATACTGTTAGCCCTTAGAGAAGAAATTAAAATGCATGTACAGCAATCTCAAAGGACCAAGCTTATCTGAGTAGCAGTTCACCACACTAACAAGTATCTGGAAGCTAATCGCTACCACTTTGAGCACCTCCTGTAAATACAGAGGTCTAAGGTAACATGTATTAATGTTATCTTTCAATAAATTCAGCATTTAAATACTTATACAAATCTTTCTTTTCCTGAAGTGTGTATACATTGTGGCAAATTACATATACTACAGGTTAAATACATTACACAAAATGAAACAAGTCAGACACAAATAGCCATAATTGTATAGTTCCATTTACATGAACTGTCCATAATAGACAAAAGGGATAAAGGCAGAAAACAGATTAGTGGTTGTCAGCATCTGGAGGAAAACGAGAATGGAAACTGACTACCAACTATGAGGTGATGAAAACTGTCTGGCATCATACAGTAATGATGTTGCACAACTATGTAAATACACTAAAAACCACTGAACTTTAGATTTTAAAGGGGTGAATTTTATATTTGGTGAACTGTAGCTAAGCATAGCTGCTAGACAAAGGAGAATTTTTAAAAACTTCTACTACAAAGATACCTGATACACAATGATGTAAAAAAAAAAGTGTAACTCACCCTCTCTTCACTTTTGTGAAATCAAATGCAACTTGTCGGTATGAAACTGCTTTTTCATTTAAATATCTACTATACCGCCTAATAAATGTAGACATGTCATATCCTATAAGAAAAGAAATATGAAGTTTTTATAAATAATTAAACTCTCCATTTACCCACAAAAACCTGTTATTTAATGGCTATCTTATCTTGATCCCAACTCAACTTAGTGACATAAAATTAATTGATGATATTGATCAAATTCTCTAAGAGTTCACATTATTAAAGTCAAGTACATCACACGCTGCTTTTTAAAAACCTTTTCCCTTACAATTTCACTAGAATAAGAAGTCAATTTTGCTTCTGATCAACATTCCTATTCATCAGGAATTAGAACATGTTCTCTTATGCAAGATAATAAGACTCACAACTTCACAACTCAACTTTAATATCCTATGGAACTATAAATTCCATTACTCAAACCATCAGGCAACTTTTAAAACTTTTATACATGTGAAATCATTAGTTGTATATTATTTAGAACTACCATAAATAAGATATGCCAGTCTTACAAAAAGTATTGCCCAGTAAAATGAAATAGCAATATACAAGAATAAGATAGAAGACAATTCTATGGATTTAAAACAAAAAACAAACAACATGTCATTGTTATACTTTCTTTCATTATAATTACAGAATCTGAATACCTCAGCAATATAAAGCCTCCTAAACATTATTCTTAAAAAAAATTAAAAACTCTGTATTTTACTGATTAACTGTCTTAAGAAGTTGATAAACTTTAACTCATTTTATTTTAAATCATTTTCACCTAACAAATTTAACCTTAACTAATTATCTCTGCTACTTTTTAAATGCAGTACCAAAACAACCAAAAAATGTAATGTGACTGGATTTAGCATCACTGGCCATTCATTCAGGAAATAGTCACTGAATGCCTATTTAAAAAAATCAGTGAACTGATAATCCCTGGAGAAAAACCAGCAAACAAATTTTTTTAAAAAAATCACTGCCTTCCTCCTCATCTAGGGTTCTATCTACTAGTACTCTTTACATAGTATTACATTCTCACATTCCTCAACTCTTTGGTTCACACTGTTCCCTTTAGTCTATTCTACCTAGTCTTCTTTGCTAGGGAAAATACCTTTCATCTTCCAAGACCTCACTTCTCTGAAGCATTCCTTTAACCCTTTGGGCTCACTTATCATTCTTACCCCAAGTAGAACTGGTAGCTGGTAGCTATATGACATATTCTTCCAGTCACTAGCCTGAAGTTTATTCATATATCGGTATATCAATACATATTTAATATGCCTTATCCCTCCCACAAAATATAGCAGCAGTCAAAACTATTTTTTAAAACCACCACTAAGTTACATATTTTTAATTATTGTTTAGCCTTGTTTTTATAATCTTTTCAGAATGAGTTTCTTTTAAAAGGGAAGGGGCTCTAAAAATTATGAATAAGGAAATTCTTAAAACCTTACCACTAAAACTGCTTCATTTCCATTTTAAGGACATGACAACTTAGTAACTAATGAGATTAAAAAAAACACTCAGCTAATAAAACATGCATTCCATGAATTCAGCATAAAATCATAAGCAATAGTAACAATGAAAATACATACTTCTACAATGTTCTCAGTATGCCCAGAGTGCTGAGTACTCTACATTAGTTATTAACTAGGTTAAGCCTCCTAACAACCATAATGGATAGAGACTGTCATTTTTCTTGATTTTGCAAATGTGAAGAGGAGGTTCATATAGCTGGTATAAATGAGAAACAAACCCAGGCAGTCCAACTCAAGAGTCCATGCTTTCAAATAACTACCTTAGAGTTTTACCTTATAGAGTTCTAAATCAATCTTAATCTTCAAATTAAAAGATTTTTTTCCCTACAGCCTTCACTAAAAACATGAAGTTTAAAAGAGCACCCCCTCCCGCCAAAAAAAAGAGTGTTAACTCTACAGTACTCATCTGAGGTTACTCTTGCTTTTCTACAGTGAGTAAGCCATCCTTACCTTGTAAACCACTTTTATCCAAAAAGTTGCTTAAGTTAAACAATGTGTTTCTTGAAGCCAAATACTGAATAAAACGCTGGAGGAAAAAAAATATCAAATTAAGGTATTGTAATCTCACAAATTTTAATTTGAAAAGTAGTAGACAGTTATAGTTAACACATTCCATTAAGTTCAGCTAGTTTAAATTTCTCATTTCTATTATTTACCAAACTGAAAAACATTTTTTCACTACAATATAGGAATTTATTAAAGCCTAATGCCCAAAGTTTTTGAAAGTATTAAAGTCAAAATATTAAAGTAGGCAATTTTAAATTAGAACCAGTAATTTTGGTTTTGCTATAGAGGACTGGTGGCAAATCTATGGCCTGTGTGCTGCAGCTGGCTGTTTATTATCAATGAAAGGGCCAAATGATCCACCATCACTGCCAGAGTATTAGTGCTACGGCTAACGACCTGGACCTCATCTGTATTTTTGTTTTGTTTGTAGTTTGAAGGTTTGATACACAGTCTAGCTACATTCTTCAGGCTTTTTAAAACTTACAGGCTCAAAGTTTTCTCCTACCTTATCTGTAGGTGGTACACAGACACGTACCACTACCCTTCGCTAACATCTACAAACAGGTACTTGGTGTGTCAAATTTTTATGACTTCTTTTTAAAAAACAAAATATTCCTAATCATAAAAGAGAACTGTATTATAAAGACATTCTTACTTGCCCAGATAAATACAACATATTCACTTATTATCGCATCAAAATACTGTCTCATTATATATGCCACTGAATACACCCTTTAATCTCAATCCCCTTCCTCCTCCTTCAGCACTGATTATTTTTCTGAAGTCCACACGCTTTTTCACAATTTTACTACAAGTGTAAACATTCACAAGTCGAGTTTTGTTTTGTGGTTTAAATACATTATACTTCTTTTGCATTATATTTTTAACTCAACTTTTCCCCAAGAATTATACACTTAGTATACATAGATCTAATGCATTCATTTTAAATGTTCTAGTATTCCAGTGAACTAGTATTCCAGTGAACTAACATATCACTGTTTCCATTTCATTTTTTAGAGATTTTTAAGTTGCTCTCAGTTTTTATGATTAGTGACAATGCTGCAATGATATCTTTTAAGTTGGTCTTCATGTACAAATATTTTAGTTTCTCAGGACATATACAGACTGAATTATGTCAGCACACATGTACAAGTTTCTGTTTTCAAAATACTGTCAATATGCTTTGCAAAGTGCTTACTGTAGTAATTACCTTAACTTTCCTTTATAAACAACTCCTGAAACAGACAGCTTAGTACATGCCTTTCAAATTCATTTCACCTTAGACTCCCTTTCTTTTCTTTTTTTCTTTAAATACATGCAGGTTTACCATTAACTAAGATGTCCATCACTATTCATGACTCAGAACAGACACCGTTCACCTGAGATCACCCTAAATTAACAAAGCCAGGATTTTGAAAAACTTATAAATTTAAGACTCATATTTTATCATTATCCTAAAACAACTTCTTTCAAAAAATATTAAAATATCCTAAGGCACTATCTGTATAATTTTCTTATTGACTGATAATACCCTTCTTAACCTCTGCATTCTATAAATCAACATGTTTTTACTCTATCCGGCTATTTCATCCATGTCTATAAGAATAGATCTAGATTGTCTTAGTCCCTTCTACATTTGTCATAGGATTTAGCTGCAAAGATGTGGTTTTAATCATGGGTTTTTTTTGTTTTTTGGGGGGGTGGGGGCAGACTGGGGATTGAACTCACAACCTCACACTTGCCAGGCAGGCGCTTAACGCCACTGAGCTAAATCCCCTGCCCAATCGAGTTTTGATTACGTTCCTAACAACATCCTAGTGATACTCAAAATGGTAAGTATTAAATTTCATGCCATCAATCTGGCAAATGGTTCACAGATTCTCATTTTACATTATACAAGATAACTTGGAATGAACAACCTTAAAAGTCATTTATAAGATAGCAAGTTTGGTTTTTTTCCCATAGTTTTTCTTTACCATTTTACAGGAAAAAGTTAAGAGGATTAAGTTTTAAAACTTGCAACAATGCATGTGTACAGCAAAACACAAATAGACTTAGCAAGATCTAGTTGCCCCAGAATGGCAAAATATTGATAAATGTTGAAGCTAGATAACATGTACACAGGCATTTACTTCACTATTCTATAGCAGATGTTTGAAATTTTTCATAATATTTAAAGGCTCTATACTTCCTAAAATTTCATCTACAAATTTTTCTGCATTTTTACTTATTAATCATCCACAATTTATGCTGTACTAGACGCCTTGGTCAATTCTATTTCTCATTAAGGTATGATCTATAATATTGATGAAAAACCTAATGCTCACAGAAGTATTTTGCCTAAGTGATCCAATTAGTAAGCGGAAAATGGGACAAAAGTACTTAACCATTTGATGTCAGGCTCCTTGACACAAAGTCTACTCAGCCTTAACTTTTTGAGATTTTCTCTGTGGCCATGTTTCTTAACCTTAGCACACTACTGATACTTCAACCACAGGAAGAAAATTCTTTATTGATGAGGACTGCATTCTAAGATGTTAAAAATAGTCCTGGTCCTTACTTACTAGATATCAGTATTCTGCCCAGTTATGACAATATATTCCATAAAGAAGAAAAAAATTACTTCCTTCCTTGATGCAGTTTGAGAATTACTGTTGTACAGTATTCCCATCCTCACAGCGTAGCTGAAATCCTATATATACCCTCCCACAAGCTAATCACATCTGCTAATGAGAAAATGTAAAAGAGTTGTATAAATTAGCATTAAAAAAAGCAAGGGACATGCCTCAGCTTCAGGCAAACTATACATGAAGTTATCTAAGAAACACACTAAAATGTTCTATCTCCTGTAAGTCAACTATATGGAATGGTAGCCAACTATGTTTTGCCTTTATCAACATTTTGTCCCCTTATTTATGACTTCTGAAAGCCAATATACTGAATACTTTTTATCTACCATCATACATTTGGTCATATTTCTGGGATTTTTTTCTTTTTAAAGATAAACTGTTGCTCCACAAAGAACTTTAGGCTTACATATAAGCCTAAAATTCTTCAGAATAAGTGAACACAACCCTTAGTAAACATTCTTCATGAAAGTACAAACTATTGTCCTAGTTAATCAACTGTTTTGAGCTACATTTAAGCTGCTCAATTCAAACATTTCTACAGGTTCTGTAAATCGGTTATAATGAATTAGAAAGCTACTGAATAACATATGCTCTGAAAATAATTGCGTCTGTTGACTGATTAATCATATTTCCTGTAACACTCCTAGGAATCACTCTAATTAATTAAACACTATTAGTAAAATCACTTTATGTGGTACTACAATAATGAAGAATTAGAAAACCAAATTTTCAACGCGTTCTTAAGAAAATTATAAAATTATGCAAAGATAACAAAGAATATAAAATATGGGAATGCTTATATATATATATGTGTATGTGTATGTGTATATATATACATATGTGCTAAATACAATGATTTATCTAAGTTGTGGTTATAGCTATCAAAAATACAAACACTTGGACAGTGACTAGAAGGAACACCAAAATGTGTTAATAGTAAGTTTGTCTGAGTGATAAAGTAGTTTTGGGTAAATTCATGCTTTAATTCTGAACATTAATAATGCTGCATTGGTATTTATTCAAGAGAGTAGTGCCTCACAACTAAAAAGTTTAAAATAACAAGTAAAGAGATGGATGTCAGAATAGTTAATATACTTGGCAATCTAAAACCAACAACTGATGTCCCTGGTTTCTAAGACAGGATTATATTTTAGACACATACCAACATGGATATAGCTAATTTGCACATACCAACATGGATATAGCTAATTTGATTCTAATGTTCTTAGAAAGCTCCTTTCAGCACAATTTTACAAATAAGTATACTGAACAGAAAAACGCTCCAGGCAGAAAACCAAAAAATTAGCCACCATTCTATCAAGGCAAGTAAGATGATTCTCTCCAAACCGAAAAATGCTTAGCTTATGTCTTATTTTCTATGCTTTTGAGCAACAAAGACTTCAGACACGCCTCTGATAAAGAAGACTCTTCAATCTGTCTCTCTCAGCAAACCGTTATCTTATTAATTTTAATCTCATAAACAAACTAAGTAAAGTATTTCAAGAGACAACCGTATGAAGTCAGACTGAAATCTGTGCTACAATTAAAAAACAAGTGATATAGACAAATGCATGGTCGGTAACTGAAGACTGTAAAAGTGAGTGCTGCTTTTAGAAACCATTTCTTGAAATTATCTTTGCTTTTTTTATCTCATCATTGAAAGCTTCTTTGCTCTGACCCACTTTTGGTTTTCTAGTTTACAGGACATCTTTCCTCAAAAGGCAGGACCTATGAGTATATTTCTAGCTTGGCACTTTGTTCATTTGATGAAATTAGTGTTCAAGTTTCAGTGAGCAAAGCAAGTTGAATGATCAGTCACCACACCAATACACTTACTAATCAAAAATTCTTACCTCATTTCCATACACCATCAAATGATGAGTTGTAATGAGAGATTTGAAGACCACCACCCAACTACTGTTAGTAGTTCTTTCAAATAAACTGTCTGCCAACTGTGGGATGTTCACATTCATCTCATTTGTGCATTGAATTAAGTCTGTAACAAAAAATTTTAAGATTAATTTACTCTCTGGTTTTAATTTATTCCTAATGCCAATTTTGCACACTAACATGAAAAATCTAACAAAGTAGAACAACAACAGATAGTTTGGGGAATTGTTAAAAACTCTTTAGGAGAGCAATTGAGAATATCAAGAAGTACGTACTGATTAGGATTCATAAATGATCAATACTAGCAGAAAGTAAATCAAACTCCTTTACGATACAATTTGCCCTTCAAGTGCGTTATTCATCTCAAAAAGGAAGTTCTTCAAGGCCTTGAGGAACTTTTAGCTCTCTTACTATTATTCATGGACTTGTTGAGTTACAATACTGGTATTATTCATCTTTTCAAAATTAAATTTTTTGTTTAAAATTTTTCTTTTAAAAATACTTTTGAAGACATCATTCATATAGAAGCATGAGCAAGCTAAAAAAGGTCCACTTTCCCTAGACTGCTGTGTCTGCACTAATTGAAAGATAAAAGCAGAGATCTGGTCTGTGATTGGGTTAGGATATGACTGCTTAGATAAAATATTTCTTTTCAGTTTCATTGAGAAAGTTGAGGTATCAGCCAATATTAACTAGCAAATGCTGATAAAATTAAAAATGGGTTTCTTATTGTATAAATTTCCAAATCAGAAATAACTCAAACTATTATTATTACTTTGACAATATTAAAGCAATGAAAGCTCTAATTTTGTATTTCAAACTCAAAAGCATTACTATAAAGTAGTACACAACTGTTTCAGAGCCAACACTAATTTTTAAAAGTTCTTAACAGACCTCAGAGTAGTATACATAATCTGCTTAAAAGATATCATTAGTACACTGAATGCAGGAAATACAAAATATAATCCAATTTAGAAAAATTGAGGGAAAGCCCAAGAAGTGAATTGTCTTACTTTTAAAATATGTAAAATATATCTCAGATAACTACCAAAGAGAAAAAATTTTAAGTTACTCATGGCTTAATAAGTAATTTTCCATTTAAAATTTTCAGTTTATAATGATTAACTATGAATTCAAATGAGCTAACTTAACCTTGAAATGGCAAAGTAACTAAGAATATTTTTCTGCTTACAATCCTCCAACATGTTTGGTTTAGTAGATCTAATTATACCAAGTAATATTTGCTAAACAAATAGATTTAGATAAGAAGCCAACAGGGCTTTAAAAACAAAGCATGCAATAGTCAGAGTGCCCACAGAACAGCAGAAATGGAACAGTAAATTCAAGTTTGATGTGTACCTTCAGTTTCTGAAAGTAAAATCTGGAATTTGATCTCTGCTTTCTGAATATTCATAGTACTTTACACCTGTCCTCTGCTTCTGAATATACTGTACTTGCCTTGCATCAAATATAATCTATTGAAGGTAAAACCCTCTTACTTTAATCTTTCAAAATTACTCAATTACTAAAATGTTTTAAAATTCCATGTGGGACCAGGCATGGTGGTGCATGCCTGTAAGCCCAGGACTTGAGAGGTTGAGGTAGGATTGCTGAGTTCAAAGATTACCTGTACTATACAGCAAGAAGCAAAAAAAGGAACCAAAATAAAAATAAAGCTCCATGTGAGCAGGGTCCTAATTTGTTCTCTGCCATATCCCCAAGGGCTAAAGTAATACCACACATACAGTAGTCACTCATGTTTTTTAAATACATTCATTTTAGTATGCATAAGTGTATTTTTAACATGACTTTTTAAGAAAGCATGTGAAGTAGTATTTCTTACATGGACTAAACCAACATTCTGCCAGGTATATAGCTCAGGGGCATAGCAGTTGCCTGACAAGTGTGAGGTCATGAGTTCAATTCCCAATATAAAAAAAAAAAATAAACCAACATTCTGTACCTATTTGTACAAGTTACTATTTCCAAAAGCTGAAAAACCTAAGCCCAACATGTGCAATTTTCCAAATTTCAAATTAAAGGGGATATAATAAATGAAAGTTTTCATGGTAATGATGAATATCAACTACAGTATGCTTAGAAATGACTACATAAAAACTGACTGGCCAGGAAGGTACCTCAGTGGTAGAGTACTTGCCTAGCATGTGCAAGGCTTTAGGTTCAATCCCCAGTACCACTAAAACAAAACAAAATCTAAAAAATAAGTCCTGAAGCTAAAAAAAAAAAAATACTTCATATATGGCAACAGAGGAAAGTGAAGTAAGAATTCATGCTGAGGTCAGGAATCCAAGTACATCAAAAGCAAAAACAAAAGTAAAGTTATACAAGTATTATGGAGGGGGCTATTAAAGTTATACAAACAAGTACACTTTGTATAGTAGGTTTTTAAAAAATGTACTAGTGTATTTTGTTTTAAAAACTATTCTTCAAAATTGTCCTATGTAATCAACCAGGTGTCATTATAAACAATTAACATGCTCAGCTCAGTGCAAGCATTTCTTTTACACATGCCTGTTGGAAACAGAAAACAATGCACTTGAAACTACAAATCAATAATAAACTGTTGGTAAGATAAGGCTCCATAGGCTATATTTACCCTCCCCCTTTCTTTTTCCAGTACTAGGGATAACCCAGAGCCTTCCTACTAAGCCACATCACTAGCCTGAAGGCTTATTTTGTTCACTTTCACATGCACACACATATATACACACACCTGTCACCCCTTGTCTCTCCTTTCCAACTAGTTTAACTTGGGAGTGGGGTTCATGTGCCTATTTTACTCATACCCTTCCTTCTTCCTGCTGGAGGATCTTTTTTTTTTTTAAGCAGTAGTACATGTGTGTATATGTTTACATTCCACCTGGGAAGTTGGTACATGCACATAAACCATCTTAATTTCTTTTTTCATTCCCTTTGTTGTCCTTCCTACCTCCATCCATCCATTTCTTGATTCTTTCCAGTATGTATACATGTTTTCAGTACATATTTACATTCTTTGTGTGGAGTTGGTACACGTAATCCCAATTCCTTTTTTTCATTCCTCATCCCTTCTCTCCCTCCTCCCTCCATCTCTGCATCCCCTTCTTTGAGAAAGCTCTATCTCAATTCAGCTAGTCATTTTCTCTTTGTATTAATTTTTCTTTTGTACAATGTTTCTACTATCACAGTAACTTAAAAATCTTTGCAAGTTGGAATTTTAACACCTCAAAAGAAAAATGTTTTTCCCACCTAACTAACCAAAAGCAACTTGCTCCAAATAAGTCATAAACACCATGGGAATCTCAATAGGCACTGCTGCCCCACACAGAGTCCAGAAGATACTATTTCTTAAAAAGCGAAAACTAACAATTTTCCTTACCGATCAAAAAGATTCCAAAATGACACATTTGTTTTCTTGTATTACCTTGAGAATTTGCAAACTGTACTACTTTCTTGAATATTTCATCCACAATTCCCAAACTCCATACTCAAAAATGTAAGTACCACATGCATGTAGGTTCAAATAATGAGATTTTCTAATATAAAAGAGCGTGTAAAACACAGCCTTACCATAACAATGAAAAGCACTTTCCCAACAGAAAACAGAAGGGACCAAATCCTACCACGCAAAATGCTCTCAATATGTTCCTCCAATAATGTCTGAGGTGGAGAAAGCAGATGCTGTGTTTACATAAGAAGGCCCTGAAGATTTTGACTATGCTGGTAATTAAATTTTTGTAAAAGATAAGGATACTTACATATACAGCAAGTAATACCCAACTACCCAATGTAAAGCAAATTTGAACTAATTAAAAATAGGAATAATAGTGGAAACACGAAAGTGTTTTTTGTATTAAAGGGAAATTTTTCAGCCTACAAAACAGACCTGTGACCAGATGGCTTTGCTAACCTATGACCACATTCTGAGCGCAGGCAGCCAGCCTGTATAGACCTCCTTAGACCCAACTTCAGAAACCTCAATTAAAACATTGACAAGTTTAATTCTACAGCAAGTCAGGCAACCCAACTAGTGGCATGCACTACAGGAAATGCAGAGTTCTTAAATTCCCAGGAAAACAGGCAATTCACTAGGCTGTCTCAAAACTATGGTGATACTAAAGTCAGATTTTCTAGTATATGACCATGGCTAAAAAACAATATTATTAATTTTTTCTAAAAGAGCAGTATCTCATAATCATTTAGCCAAATGTGATTATCTCTTTTAAAGAAGTCTTTCTGAAAAATAACCTTCCTGTTTCTTTTTCATTTTTATTTCATTTGTTTGTTTACTGGTGCCAAGAATAAAACCCATGGCCTCACTCTAGCCAAACAAGCACTCTAAAACTGAGCCATACATGCTACATCCCAGGTCCAAAAATTAACTGCTTTCGTAATCTATTTCAGTAACACAAGACTAATTTCTTCAATCACTTCGAAAACTGGAGATATATTGTATTTGGAAGGCAAATTAAGTGGTTAATCAAATGTTACTTCATTGATGAAATCAGAAATTTTATCAGTAGGAATACAAAGAAAAAGGAAATATTCTATGAGAAACAGGATACACAGTTTCTGAGATTTTGACATATAGAAAAATTAGAATATAGCTAAGTTGAAACCACATTTAAATCAAAACAAATTATACACACTAAGGTACACTTATGCTGGTCTTAATCACAAAATGTCTTGAGAAGTACAATTAGCATTTTTACTCCTTTGTGGAGGTACTTTTATACCTCCACAAAGTATGGTACAAATTAAGATGCACTCATCATTTGCTAACTTTAACGTTTGTGGAGTTCCCTACGAGAACACAGTGCTGTAATTCTGTAATTTCCATTAGAATTACCTCACGAATATCTTCTTCAGACTGATCTATACCTTGAGAAATTAAACAGCATATTGATTAGATTTTAAGTAATAACTGGGTAAGTGTGCTCAAAGACTGACTACGAAATCCTCAAAAGTGACAGAGATACAGAATATTGGAAGACAGGAACAAAGAGAGCATTCAAAATATTAAAAAGACAAGATACAGCTCAGTGGCATAAGCACCTGCCTGGCAAGCTTGAGGTCATGAGTTCAACCCCCAGAACCAAAAAAAAAAGATAAGATATCTAGATGGATTTCAAAAAACATTATGAAGGTAAGGGACATAAATGACAATATTCTGCATATGGACATATCCAATAACAGAGAATGCTAATTAAATGGCAGCATCATCTCATTATGAAATTCTACGAGTCCAACAAATTTAGAAAATGTTCACATTAATTAAAAAATTAGTGAAAACAGTTAAGATTTGATTTTTAAAATATATTCTGTATTTGACTAAAATACTTGTGTATATATGAAGTTAGCCAAAACCAATTTCAAAAGTAACTATATGCTTATTTCTGTAATTTTATGAATCTCTGTATGTACCTCCCATGTTGTACAGCACATATCAGATCCGTACTATAATTCATCTCAGATCCTTTGCTGCATATCATGATTAATGGCAGAAAAGGCAAGTATGACGTATTCCTTTTATTTCCTCAAGAATACAAGGAAAAGGTGGGACAAGAAAACATAAGGTACATGATATCAACAGCTAAGTATCTGGGAGACACCAGTCCAGAAGTTTATTAATATTTTGAACAAATACTTAAGTTCTCAGCATGGTAAATAAATCTTAACAAATCTCCAGCAGAGTGTGGTACCACACACCTGTAATCCCAGCTGAGGCAGGATTGTTACGAGTTTGAGAACAGTCTAAGCTATACAGTGAGTTCAGGGCCAACCTGGACTACAGAGCAAGAACTTGTCTCAAAAAACTGCCAATAAATAATCTCCAGACAGCACAAAAGACAAAGTCCTGTTTTACTAAATAATCTGCGGCTCTAAGGAGTAAAACAGCCTTTTAGCACAACTAAATATGTCACTTTTGTCACTGTTCTCTAAAAAATGAATGGACTAACACATGTAATAATTAAGAATGGTAAACATCATTCTACAGTTTGGTTTCATATTTTGTACTTACCTTGGTAATAAACTTTTCATTCATTAACTAATCAATCTTTTTAATCACTATGTAAAAAGACAGAGCTTTCTTTCTTAAAAACTAATAGAAAAACTGTTGTAAAGTCATCATCTAGCTATTTTACAAAATTCTTTTTTAGAAAACAACCTAAACTGATCTCTATGAATAGTAGTCTCAACTGCTTATGATGCATCCTAAAAGAAATTTAAAAGCAAAAGATTTAACAGATGCAGGGAGCATTCCAGAAGATATACCACACAATTGCAAGTATTGAGCATCTTCAGAACACTTTAAAAAGCAACAAAATAAAGTTATTTTGCAGATATCAGGAATATACATGATGACTAAAACAGTGGTACAAGGATGGATGGCATATGCCTACGTAAAACTTTCTAAAATAAATGTGAAAGTGCTGCAACTGACAATTTGCACAGATGCTACATAACTAAAACTGAAGTTCTAGATGACCAAAATTAATCTGTACTCACTATAGAGTATGAGTCAAATATTTTTGTGAGCTATATGTGAGTGGGAGGAAACATTATTTTAAAATCATATTTTATTATAATCTTTAATGTATATTCTAACTAATGAATTTTAATATTCAGATGTTTCATTTATATCCCTAGCATTTGTATGTCTGAATAGGTAAAAATAAATAAAACTTAAATGAGAGTTTGCTTTCTATTTAGAGTTGCTTCACATTCGTGTATATACATGTCCATGCAAGTGTGTATTCATTTCAAAATGGAATCAGTAAGACAACAGAGGGGATACACACCTTCAGATCTTTATTGTATTTATGCCCATTTTATCACAATTAGACTGTTTACTACACTTCCTGACTTATTATACCAATTTCTCCCATAAGTCTGTGTTTCCTCACTCTTCTACTGTTGGCATCTAACACAGGAGGCCCAAAATATTCAATCAAATTAATAAATGACAGTTAAGGAATGTGGCTTGGTGGTAAAGCATCTGCCTGCCTAGCCAAGTGCAATGCCCAGGGTTCAATCTCCATTACCAACACTATCATCATCAAAATGAAACAATACTTAGTCTTAGCTTTGGTGCAGTGATAATTTGGAAGAACTGCATCAGCAACTGAGAGAAAGCAACTGTTTTTTTCTATTCTTGTCCCAACACTAGTGTGAAGTAGTATAAAATGCCCTAACAGAAAGCCTCTGCTTCAAGGACAGAACATACAAGTATTTTTTTTTTTAAAACATCTGACAGAGAAAGGGCTGATACCCTTTTTATATGCAGCAGAGGAAAAAAGAACTGAAAGGAAAACCTAGAGAAGAATTCAAATGGAGTGAGTACACAAAGGCAACTCCTAAACACATTAACATCTGGCTAAAATTAAGTCTATTAGGTCATAGATCACTATTAATCCAAATATAATGAATTGTTCAAACTTTAATTTTAAACTGCAAAATGTTATTCATTAATAGAACTGTTATGTGAGTCTTTAAATTTTCATCAACATATCTTTTTCAAATCAGCCTAACCTCCTATCAAAATTATCATTTCTTCAATGTTTTCTTCACCCACTAATGTCATATGTTAAAAAAAAGTTGAAGTCATAAAAATGTTCTATAGTAAAACACTTTGGAATCCTCCCAGACCTCACTGTTGCTGACTTACATGTTCAAATGAGCCACCTCTCCCCCATTACCAAGCAGCTTTAGATTATATAGTCAGCACACTTAGTATGAGAAACTACAACTGATGAGGGTGCACGTGTTCTCTGAATTCCTACCACTAGATGGCAGGCAGAACACGAAAAACAAGAGCCTGGTAAAAAGGAAAAACAAGAGATTAGTTCAGATTCATTTATAAACTTCCTAATTTTGAGATTACATTATAAAACTGTACTCCAAAGTGATGATTTCCAAACCTAGACACCCTATTCTCGTCCTATGTTTCCAATAAGGATCTGAGGGATGAGGAAGCCATATTACCTCAAAGATTTATTACTTATTAGTTTTTAATTTAGCAGAAAATACAAGATAAAAAACTCATACACATCACTTAATACAAGAATTAAGATATTTAAGCTGGAATAAGAAAACAATAAAAGCATTTTAGTGCTCTAACATTAATATATGTATGATAATATATACACTGTATATATCCATAGTAAATTCAGGATGTATTCCTTCTCTTCTTTGAAGAGCTCAAATTTCAGAATTATAATCTCACCTATAGGGTAAAAAAATTAAGTATTAAAAAATTTAAGAGCAAAGTCTGTATGAGAAAAAAATTTTTGTTTTATTTTCTAAGCGTTTATACTATAGTTCAACAGTCCTGCTGCAAGACACTACCAAGACTCTCAGAAACAATCTGTATTGGATGAGAAACACATAAATCCTGACTTCTTAGACAAAATAAAAAGTGAATACTATACTTCCACAACAGCTGTAAAAAGCAGTCCGAAGAGGGTATACATAAAATCGAATACTCCTTTAATTCCAACAAGACCAAGAAAAAGAAACCAAAGTTTGAAAGGATCTGTAAGGGATGTCAATGGATTTGGCATCAGACTAAGTGACTAATTCAGACTAAGTCTCAAGAGAAAATATTACTAATTCGTAATGGTTGAGTCTTGGTTTTCCTGCAACAATCGTAGTTTATACCTGTTGTCCCTGACCCTTAAAAGCAGCCGAATCCGGACAGTAAATGTCACTTTATGTTATAAGTGGCCTGATAAAAAAGTTTACATGTAGTTATGGAATTAATATACTACCATGACCTATTCCTGATATAAGTGTATTTTTCTAAGAATTCTATCTTCCAGATAAAACTTCCCCAGCCTTCCTAAAATACAAACATGCTTCTACTTTCATCTGCTTTGTTCTCTCATCCCACCTTCATCAATGAACAATATTTAACCTTCATGCCTGGTCCTATTTTTACACCAGGAATATCATCTAGTATTCTAACTTCAAAGAAAATCTCTATGCAAATGATGAACCAATTTCTTCTAAGAAAAGTCACTAAGGTCTTCTGTGGAGTTGAAGATACTAGACTTTTACACATCTATGTCCAAAAATATCTCACAATTAAAAAACAAGAACAGAGTAGTCTCAACTGTAACCAAATGGTTCCATTTATTTCAATAAGATTCATTTTCTACTTTGTTAAAATAAATTCTCAATAATATTCTGTTCTATATCTTCTGCAATGTGTGGTACAAATTTTGGTGGATTCAAAGGTGAAACAAAAAAACTACTTGTAAGATCCAGCTGTGAAAATACAGTAACAGGCAAAAATTATTTCCTATAGCCAGAGTAATGTTATTCTCCAACGGCCAAGCCCACTGACTAAAAGGTAAATAGGACTCCAAAAGAATTCTTATGTCTTACATTAACTGTTTGTTTAGCTTTTCTTTTGAGACAGGGTCTCTATGTAGTATAGGCTGGCCTTGAACTCACAGAGATCCTCTTGCCTCAAATGTCATGGTTTATGTCAGTGGCCCCCAAGCCTCATGCATTTGCATTGTACATTTGTGACTGGTTTATTGTCTAGTGCTTGGATTGATGGTATCAGTGCTACATCCTTCTAGGGGATAGAGCCAGGATGTGATGTAATGGCAAAAGAAGGTGTGTCTCTCTCTTCCAGGTTTTCGCTTGCTGTTTGCAGCCGCCATGACCTGCCGCCTGCCATGCCACCCTGCCTTGGAGCCAACTGAGTATGGACTAAAACCTCTAAAAACTGTAAGAAATAAACCTTTCCTTTCCCAACTTTGGGCATCAGGTATTTTGTCTCAGCAATGAGTAAAAAGTAACTAAGACAGTCTCTCAAGTGCTGGGATTATAGGAGTGTACCACTTCCCCTGGCATAAATTCTGACTAGTCAGGGGAAATAATGAACTGTAGTTTAGCTTTTCTGCCAGTCTCCCTCACCCAAATAACACAAGTTCTGTTTCATGTCCTCAATGCAATTAGAACAAGAATCTTTATATTTCATCTTCTTGCAGCTTTGCAAACCTCAGTAAGAACAAACAGAAATCTCATTTTTTTTTCTACAAATACTCACTTCATAGCATAATATGGAATCTGCGTCTCACAGTTAGGAATATACAACAGTGGACAAACCACCTACGTTAGTGGAGTTTATATACTGCTTTGAGAAGACAATCAGTAAATAGACAAAATATGTGTCAGTAAATATACGGCAGTAAAATATATGGCAGTAAATGCTAAAGCTTTTTTTTAACACTCACAAGCAGTGGGAGGTATGTATTTGAGAGATGTTGATATTTATACATAAATGATAATCAGGGAAGTAGTCCCAGATGAGGCTTTTAAAAGTTACAGTAACAATAGCATGCCAGAAGCCTGGAAGTCTATGAAACTGACTTCTAAGATCAACTATCACCTTTCACATAGCAGGAAAGGGTAGAGGCACCTCACTCATTCTGTATCTTACATGTCTGCTTTACCTTTGCCAAACCTGGCACCTTAAAGAAGATCTTCTCTCACTCATTTTGCAAAGCCTCTAGCCTTATGCAGACAGTGGAAATCTCATTATACACTTCCCACTGAAACAATCTCTCTACCTTAAGTGACTCAAAATTAACACCAGTCACTTACTACACTTGATTGGGTGCTCTATGTGCAGCAAGCAGGCATCAAGTTCACTAAGTAATCAGTGAAAGCCATTTCTTTAAAGAAAAATCCTTTTCAAACTGTAGAAACAGTCATGACAGCTGCAGCTGAAAATAGTAAGCAGTGAATAATTTTCTACAGACTTTTTTTTAACAATGCTGTTTAAATGAAAAGTGTGGGCAATTTTAATATACTATTTAAAATAACTATAAAATAAAGGAAATATATTTTCCTTCTACAGGAATAATCATTGGCATTTTTCTACAAGTGGGAATAATCACTACTACAAAAAAAAACTCCATCCTTGCATATTTCATAACCACACAATTGTTCTTTTAAGCTTCTACGTGACCTGTATTCACCTATTTGTCAGCATAAAAACTGGTAATTTGCTCTCCTGACAAAGACCTTTCTTAAAGGTTATGAAATATCTTCTGATAAAAATATTTCGTGTTAAAATTACAGTGAAGATGTTACCTTTTTAAACTTAGAAATTCCAAGTAACTATACTTCAATAATATAAATTTAAAAGGAAATATATTCATTTGAATCTAAAATTCCAAGCTTTGGTCACCAGAAGACAAAAAAGTACATTTGTCTGGCAAAAACTGTTTCAGAATATATATAAACAGAGAATTCAGTACATCTTAAATTCCCAAATTGAAAATAAAATATTATTTGACAGTTTCTATTTCAAAGCCATCAACCTAGTAATGTATTACAGCAAAAATGTAAGGTCTTGGGATTAAAAAAAAATTTTAAAAAGAAGCAACAGATTACCTTTACCTCTTCTATTACAAGTCAGAAATAATTACAATATACTGTTTTGTTTTTGTTTTAAGATAGGGACTGTTATCCAGCCTGGCCCAGAACTCTAAACCTGCTATGTAGCCCAGGGTAGCCTCAAACTCAGGATCCTCCTACCTCAGCCCCTCAAGTACTGGGATTACAGGCAGAGCCACCAAGCCAGGTTTATAAACTCTACTAGTAAAGGAATTCTGAATTCGTTTTTCCTAAATATGAACTCTAAGTGTCTTTTAGTAAAAGATAGCTGACAAACTGGCCTCCGCTGGAAAAAAAATTGGAAAGTAATAAACTTAACACTTCATATATATTTATATATATAAATACTTCAGTACATTTTTATTAGTTCTGCTTCTATGTAACAACCACAGTAACAAGTAGAAAGACTAAAAAGACCCTAAAAATAAAAATAGTAGATTCTTTCATGCAAGTACTTATCTATACTTAGATGGATAATGTCACATACAAACTTTCAAAAACCAAATTATATTTGTAGAAAGATACCTGAAGAATCCCTTAAATTTCTGAAAGAATGTTTTTTCTTGGCTTGGTATGAAACAGTGATAAATTTTCAGTCGTCTAGACAAATAGCAAGGAAAATTTAACCTTTCTACCATCATACTACATACCAATCTTTCACCAACTTCCCTTTCTGCCATGATGACAAAGGATTCACAAAGAAATACACAATTACAAAGCTACTAGTGTGACTACTACTCAAGTTATACCCTTTCTAAACTTGATAAAGACTGAAGAATGTTAGCTTTTTAATGTTGTTATCAGACACCTTTTAGGATGATGAGATTGGCAGATGAGAAAAAGGGTGTCTATTTTTAGTTCTATCTATGAGATAGTTCTCTGAAGTTCCTTTCTCTCTGTAAGAAATCTTTTGATTCACTGATTACCTGCTCTAAGTGTTAATCATTTCTAATCCTTGCTTCAACAGCAATGACAAGAATGGTAATTTCACAACACTGAAGTCCTGCTTAGCTGCTCCTTTCACTTCCATGCATGGCCCTATTTCCATGTAACAGGACTATATTATAACAGGATTAGCAACATCAAGATGAGCAAAAAATCTAGCATTAAATTCCAGTATGTACACTTCAAGCACACTAATCAGTCACTGAGTTTCAACTTCTCATTTAAGAAGTAGGGTTTTCACAATATCCCTTGTTTGAGTAATATAGTACTTTAGGGTACTTTATAAGCTTTAAACCACCATTACAAACAGACTACTGTTTTTTTCACTCTGCATATTTTATATATGAGTTTTCCCTTGTTTTGAAAGATCATTCCTACATCAGTTTTCCTATAATATCAAACTCAATGACCTCTACAAAACCACTAAAGCCCATTTTATCAGTTGCAAACTGATACTTATGCCTATGGTCTCTGACTACATTACAAAGTTCTTTCATATCTTTAGTCTTCTGATTATCGCAATAGTCTTGAGACAAGAAGGGATACTGTTAAGTACACTGTAAAGATTTAAATTCATGTCTAACGAAATAGCATGAATTAGTGGTTATGTTGGTTATGTTTGAAGAGACTGTCTTCAATCTTTTCACTAAAGACATATATACATATTTAGTCATTTTCTCTCTATCCCAAATAGTATGCATCTTGTCTTCTCCACACATTCTATTTACATTTCATAAATCTAATTCCCAGTGCCTCTGCCTTCAACAAGCATCTTTATATGGCTTAGTATAATTTGCATGGTGGCATACTGTACAATCCAAGAGCACAAGGAACACATTTAAAAATTTGGGGGCATTCTCCACCTCCAAATAACATAAAAACAACAGTCTTTAAATTATAAGCAAGTTTAGCCAGGCCTGGAGTGCATAACTGTAATCCCAGCATTGGGGAGGCTGAAGCAGGAGGATCACTGCAAGTTCAAGGCCAATCTGGGCTACAAAGTGAACTCAAGGCTAGAATGAACTGCATAGTAAAGCCATTCCTCAAAAAAATAAACTAAACTACACTAAACTAAACTAAACTAAAATAAGAAAATAACAATTTATAAAGAAGCCAAGACTGTCATAGAACTAAATCAACTCACCTTACCAGGTATTAGGAAAACAAGCTTTATGTGATTTTTACATGGGACAAAAATATAAAGCAGTTTTCCAGTCATCTTCTGCCCCAGACATATAAACAATTTCAACTCCTGACAACAGCAAAAAAAGCTTCAAACTACAATACATTCTTGGTTAGTCAATCGATTAAGAAAATACAACTCTTTTTGAAGAAAATCAAGAAAAAGAGGAAGTCTAGGTTAAATCTGTGAGCTAAAGGATAGAAAGAAGCTTAATTTTATCTCTTACAAGGTTTCCAACCTGCTATCAACAACTGGTCCTCTTTCTGTACAGCACCTGTAGAAAGCCAGGTTATATCTTCCTCCTGGGTTATTCTATAAGCAGCTGTCTAACTTAGTTACCAGCTGAAACTCCATAGTTAATTTTTAAATCAGAACTAACTACCCTTCATTGCCATTCAGCTGTGTTGTATGATGTTTCTAGCATGGGCTGCAAAAACCACCTGAAGATAAAGCCTTGGGGTCCATTATAGGCTGACAGCCCAAACAGTATTTTGCAAAACTATGAAGGTCAAAAATAAATGCACTATACAAAGTCTAAAACCTTGTACCGAATCAATATGCAACATAAATTCCAAACCTGATAACTAATAGATAACTGTACTACATAGTCTGGCAAAGAAAAACTAATGTTGAGAAATGAAAAATAAAGAAGGAAGGCAGGGGATTTAGCGCAGTGGCATAAGTGCCTGTTTGGCAAGCATGTGGCTCCAAGTTCGATTCCCAGTACCAGAAAAGAAAGAAAGACAAATAAACAAGGAAATACTGCCTGTTAAATCTTTTCAGTCATTAAATATACTTCTAAAAGGAAATACACAAATGAAAATAAGGACAATGTGGATGTAGCTTCCAGTTCTGAAAACAGTCAAAGTGACATGTAAAGAACAACCAGAAACTACGCCTGTCATCCCAGTACTCTGGGAAGCTGACCCAGGACTGCAAATTCCAGCCCTGTCTGGGCAATTTATCAACTTCAGGAGACTCTGCCTTAAAATAAAAAGAGCTGAGGATGTGCTCAGTTAGGAGGCCCTGGGTTCAATTCCTATGGGGGGGGGGAGAACAAACAAAAACTTTCCTCCAGTTTCCCACCAACAGAACAAATGTAACTATCTTATAACTTATTTGTTGCTGGATACACAAATTTTGACAGTGTATGTTCACACTGACTTTACAAATCAGTATTAAAAATATACCCAAAGCTCACCTGAAATAAACTGCAATTAATGAAATCAGTTTTCTTTTCTATTCACCTAAGGGAAATGCTGTCTTTGTAAATTTCTTCCCCTCCCTTTCCAAAGATGCAACCTGAAGATGAAAGGTACCAACTATTAAAACAAGCCTTTTAAGTATACCACCAATTGAATACAATGGAACATTATTTCTAACTACACCACTAATCTGCTTTTTTGTTCAAGATAAATATATACATTGGCTGATATAACAGTAAAAGGGGGAGGAAAACAAAAAAAGGAAAACTACTCCTGCAGAGGAATGGTGAAGAAATATGATTACAAGTGCTAACCAAGGGTTGTCAGGAATGGTCCATTTGTCCAAATAAGAGTGAGGGAGTGGTGGCACATGCCAGTAATCCCAGCACTTGCACTAGGGAGGCTGAGGCAAGAGGTTTGTCAAGTTCAAGAGTTCAAGACCAGCCTGGGCTACATGGTGAGTTCAAGGTCAGCTTCAACTACACTGTGTGACGCTGTCTCAAAAAAAAAAAGGAAAGAATGGGCGAGAGGGTCTTGTCCAAATAAGGGCATCCAACCCAGCCATACATAAATAAAAAGAAAGCTGCAATGCAAATTTCTTTTAGTCAATCTGTATGATTAAAGGGAAAGATCTTTAAAAGTGAACTTATGACATGGCTGAAAAAATTTATAGGAAATGTTTTATCATGAAGTATTTTCTTATTTTATATTCTATTCAGGTATTTTTACTAAAGGTACAACAAGGTATGGCAGCACACATCTATAACCCCAGTACTACTCTGGAGGCTGAGGCAAGAAGATTGAAGCAAATCTGAGGCCCATAATTATTAAGTTCAAGGCCAGTTTGAACTACATAGCAAGACCCTATCTCAAAAAAAGTAATCATACTAATGTTTGAAGAAAATTCACATTTTATTGGCCACTTCACACTAAAACAAAAATTACGTAAAAAAACAATGCCATCTCTCCCTGCTAATGGCGGTGATGTGCAACTTCAAACTGTTTTTCAAACAATGATTATATACTATTAGGTAGAACAGAACACTGATGGAGAATAAAGCAAAGGCTCATAGAGAAATTGTCCGTGATCTTAGTTTAAAAGTCAAGAACAAAAGAGCTAAAAGAGAACACATATAACATCCACAGAATAGCAGAGGAAGGAGGCAATTTAGAAAATAAACAATTTAAGTGAGTGCTAGCCTTTCCTACGGTCACATGGAGCTAGGGCCAGCACTCTGCATTCCAGTATAGGGCTTGCTCCTCTTGAAGCATATGAACAGTTTATTGAAGAACTATAGGAAGTTGCCACTTCCAAATGTAATCATGTACATTAATAGAAATTATATTTTGTAAAAAAAAGGCTTTCTCTAAACTATATCTTGTTCTCTAAAAAAGTTTTCTGTATGCTAAGAAATTCCTCTGGACTCGCTGTCTTGCAGTCAAGGTTCTTCACTGGCATCTAAATGTTCCATGTATTTAAAAAAAAAAAAAGGGTAAATTAGATCTGGAAATGTAGCTCAGCAAAAAGAGCGCTCACATAATAAGGCACAAGACCCCAGGCGGCCCTTGCTTCAATCCCAGCACCAAAAATAAAGTAAATAAATGTAAATGTAGTAGTAGTCTCTATTTTCTTTTACTAGTTGTGTCTAAATTTTAAGAACAGTATCTATAAATTACAGCTAATACAACTGTTTACTAAATAGGCTTTTGTAAGTAGTATTGTGTTAATGCACGTTAACTGCCCATTTTTAAATCTTACCTATGCTCACTATGTATGTTATGTCCTGATTTTATCTGATTGTATAACACTGAAAAGTTTCCTTAAGCTTTTATAAAACCTCTACCTTCAGATCATTAGGTATATTTGATTTGTTTTGAAGACTTTTTTTCACAATTCTTACAATTCAAAAACACTGCAATGTTTCAAATCTCAGTAACTGCTATGTATTTAGTTTATAACAAGTTAATATAAAAAAACTTAAAGCAGCAAAATCTCATCCTCAGCTTCAAAATCAGCAGAACTCCTTGCCCTCCCTATTTTCACACTGGCAACAGAAGAAAACAAAGATACTGGACAGTGTAATTTTGAAAAATCAGATCTAACTGACTGGCTCTAACTATGGCCCAACTTTAACTACAGCAGCTACCAAGGCAATAAATTACAGTAAAGGTTCTACAATTAAAATTCACACTAGCACCCAATCTGGCCTCAGACAATAGGTCCAGCTATATTCATTACATTCAAACTGTTACCACAGTCTTAAGAACTCTAGACCAGTTTGTTCCCCAAACACAATTCCAGCCTTCTTGCCCACTTGTTATATCCTTTTTCCTCCAAGTGAAATGCCTTACTACTTATTTAAAGTCCAGTTTTCCCTCTGTTCTCTTTCCAGTGTCTCTTGTCTTTGATTTTTAAAGTCATTTGATCTATACTCATTTTACATATTCTGGTAATACAGTTATCTGTGTATGTCATTTTCCCTACTAGACTGAGAGTATAATAAGCAATTTCATTTTTAGATTTCCTAAAAATCTCAATACAGGAGTGTGAATATACAGTAGACATTCAGTATGTAATTGCGAGTGTATACATTAATTTTACCAGACTATCAAGTCTTGCATAGTAGAGATCCAACTTTAAGGCATCATTTACAGACAAATAAGATAGATGGTTAAATCACATAAACCAGCAACAAAATTTTTACTCAATTTAGTTTATCACGCTTTTCTTTACTCATACTGAACATCACTGGATGGTGAGTTCATTGTGTTCATTCATAAACTTGGAACTCAAAGAAAGTGTAATTCCAGACAAGCCCATTAAAACTATGAGACACTTGATTTTATTTAAACCCAAAGCATTCAGCACAGTAATATTTAGAGGTTCAATTTCACATGTTAAAGCACACTTAGATTCCCAAACACCTAGTAAGATACTGTGTTCCCTCCTTCCTAACCTTCTCAACACTACCAGGAACTACCTGAGAAAAGAAAAAGTTCTCTCCATAGGTTCATGGCCCAGGTGTAAAGAGCAAGGAAAGCACCTAATAAGGGAGAAAATGATGGACTCTAAAACAAAGATTTAGAGAGGAGCTAAAGACACCTAAGTAACTCTTGCCCCTAACAAGACCTTTTTGTGCTCCCTAGCCATTCAGCCCATCTCCTTTACGCCCCTTTACAAGTCAGCATCCATAACAGAACTAATTCACGTTTTCTCCAAACACTACATAAAGCTCTTTCTTGTCTCCATATTATTGTATATGTTAAGTAAGAAGAAATCCCTTTATCCATCTGCAAATCACAAGTCAGCTTTCCTGTCACTGAGACACAGTATCAGAAATCTACAACTTAAAGGAGGAAAGGTTTTATTTAGCACAGTTTGAAAGAATTCAGTCCATAGTAAGCTAGCACCAAGGTAGGAACATCATAGCAGAAGTGTGGCAGAGCACAACTGTTTACTTCATAGTGGTAGCCAGGAAACAGAGCATGCCAGAAGAGAGACCATGTATAGTACCCGAGAACATGCTTCTATGACCCATCCAAATATACCCAAGAGCCTTATTAACCTGCTCGGCATTTCTTAATTCAATGAAGCTGACATGTAAGGATTAATGATCTATCCATCCTTAAAATTTCTATCACCTCCCATGAAGAGTTTATTAAGTTCCTTCAAAGATAATTACCTCTTATACTTTATATAAAAGCATTATACATTATTTTATATATACTTCAATTATTTGGTTATATATGTTTCAATATTATTTTATACTCATGCTTCTTTTAAGGTAGAGTCAAGTATCATCTTCATATTGTTTGTTCTTTTTACTCTGATCACTTTTCACCTCACTTACTGCTTCTGACTAAGATTTGGATAGGTCTTGCTCAGTATTAAGCAGAATTCATTTTCAGAACTCCTGGTCTACCATTTTACTCATACATCAAACAAAAGATTTTTTTTGAAGTTTCCTATAAAATTTAACAAAAATACCATGGGAAAAAAATTCTCATTTTTCCACCTCAGGCAGCCTTCAAGAAAAACAAAGTCACAAAATGATGAACCCAGTTAAGTCTTAGTCGGGTTAAGAATTGCAAAGAGACAAAAAGGAAAACGGTGTAACTAACATAGGTAGGAAGAACACTTCCTATCACTCAATATAGCTTATTAAAGGCATATGCTTCATTTGTTACTATTTTTATTTGCAATGTTTTCCCAGTATTCTTCAAAACACACAAACATTTAGCAATCAAGGCCTTACAACATCCTGCTATAATATGTGGAATACTATAGATAATAAAGTATAAAGCCAAGAATTGTTTGGATTTTTAATAATCACGTATTACCAAATTAATGATAGAATAAAATCCCAAGATTTGACAAATATTTAACTATGTTTGAAATCAAACACATCAACAACAGGTGGCCTTAGACTAAATATTTATTTTAAGGTGTCAAACTGCCCTAACTACCTAAATCTATTCCCCAGCTTTCATCATTGTATACAATTTCAACCAATACAGCATAAAAATTTACTTGATCATGAAAAGTGTAAACAAACTACTATCATAGCACTACTTATTACTCCTACAGCAACCTTCCTCTTATTTTATGTGAAAAAAAAATCCTAAAGCATTGTTTGATAACACAGAGAAACTGCCCCATGAAAAATGTCTTTGACTCATTCAAATCATTGAATTTGATACTTTATTGTAATACTTATATGCTATAGTTAGTCTAAAAAAGAAGACACATGAACTATATAAACCACAAATCATAGATGCTATGAAGAATTCCAATAGATGAAAAGTATCAGTATGAAGAACAAAACAATGTGAAACAGGCTATGTTGGAACTTAGGGCTCCCAGCCAACCAGCAACTAGCCTGCCGCCCTCGTAAGTGACTGTGATCTGGCAAGCTGTGGCCACCCCAGGGCGGGGAAATAAGAAGCAAGAGCATTTCCTGAGATCCGCGCCATGTTGGAACTTAGGGTGCTGAGCCAACCAGCAACCAGCCTGCTGCCTACCGGGGCGCGGGCTTAGAATCAAACATACCGCACACACACACACACCCCATTAACAACTGGGATCCAGGGATCTGGGTATCTCTTAGGAGGTGACCACATTTGGTACAGCAAGTGGGGGGAGTTTCCTTCTACTATCTCTGAAGGCAGATATTTTTATCGCCGTTTTGCTTTGTCCTGATTAAGGGTGTTGCTCTATTCAATACTCTGTGTTGATGTGTTCTATAATGTTGTTTATTTCTTTGATTTTGTTGTACCTAGTAGAAGAACAACTATTGTGAAGACGAGATATACAAGGTTGCCTATTACTGTTGTCCTTGTGACCTGCTGTGATGTTCTGTGCCAGTTTCACTGCACTGTCTCAATTGGCTTTATTCCATCCTGTTTTGTTGTAACTGTTTGCATCCTCACTGTGTGTTCACTTTGTATGCCTTAATTTTGTAACATGAACAGCTATTTCTGGAAGACAGTATGTGGTTTGTCAACTAGTGATTTCTTTATGGTTTTTTTTTTTTTTTAGGTTCTGTATTGTTTCTACTCTTTTCTCTGTATTGCTTTTTTTCTCTTTAAATAAAATTTAAAAATAAAAAAAAACAATGTGAAACATACAATGACTTTTTTTTTTTTTTTTTATCGGTACCGGGGATCGAACTCACGACTGCCTACTTGTAAGGCAGGCGCTTATACCGCTGAGCTAAATTCCCAGCCCCAACAATGACTTTTCTATGTGGACAAACACTGCTTATTGATACTCTGCAACTACATGTTATCTCTATACATTTAAAAGACTACATTCATTGAGGAGCTAAAAAAGGGATAATGGGCTGGGTTAAGTGGTTGATCCAGTTGAGAAAATCTCCAAGTAATTCCACTTGGCCTTCAGTGAACTATACCTAAGACTGAAGATGACTATCAGAGAAATTTTTTTCTTCCTCCACAACTATTTCCATGATTTACTAAAGAGATAATAAAGTTGGACTTTATGTCAACTTCAAAAAAAGAAGTACTTAAATACTCTTAGCTTCCCTTAAATAACTTAGTTTCCTGCTACAGTCTGAACATCCCTTCCAAAACTCATATAGATACTTAATTGACATTATGACAGTATTAAGCTAGTGGCCCTTAACAAGTTATTAGGCCATAACGACTCCACCCTCAAGAAAAGATCAACACCATTACCGGAGCCAGTAATTAAAAAAGCAAGTGCTCGTGCTCGTCACCACTGATGTCTCACCATGTGTGTTCAGTACATTGATAATGAACTTTGCAGCCTCCAGAACTATAAATTCCTTTATGAATTTACTCAGGGTATAGTATCCTGTGAAAGCAACAGAATGGTGACTATATCACCACTTCATACTACTTATGTAAATGAAAATTGATCAAACCTCAATGTAAGAGCTAAAACCATATAACTCTTTGAAGGAAACAGTTATAAATTTGTTTTCAAAATAAGTATAAATATGTTTTTGTTATCAAAAGCAAAAACAAATAAAAGGAAACAAAACAGACCTAATCAAAATTAAATACTTTTATGTATCAAAGGATACTATCAAGAAAGTACAAAGCTATAAGCCACAGAATGGGGAAAAAAATGATCATATTAAAGAATCTAGTATTCAAAATACATAAAGTTTAGTACTCTTCTAGTATTCATAATATATTAAACAATAAGTTTAAGAATATGAACATTTTGCTAAAGAAGCTATATAAATGTTCAATAAAAGCATAGATGCTAACATCAATCATTAGGGAAATGCAGCCAAAATCACAATGAAATGTTTTGCACCCACTCTGCCTATATAAAAAACAAACAAAAAACCCTGAAAATAACAGGTGTTAGTAACAATATGCAGAAACTGAAGCCTTCACACACTGCTGATGAGAATGTTAAAATAGTGCAGCTACTGTTCCTTGAAAAGCTAACACAAGGCTGGCGGAGCAACACAATAAGAGTACTTGCCTACATGCATGAGGCCACAGGTTCCACTGCCACATAACAGCAACAACAACAAAAAGAAGTTACACAGAATTACTATATGATCTAGCAATGTCACTTCTGGGTAAATACATAAAGGAATTGAACATGTTCACAAACTTGTACATAAATATTCACAACACTATTATTATTATTTTAAGCATAGAATATACCTATTGAAAGAAAGCTTCTGTCTGAAAGACAAAAGGGGCCCCAAGTGGGTTACCCCACTATTATTCTTAATAGTCAAAGGCAGTAAATAAGCCTAATGTCCACCAACCGGTGAATATATAAACAAAATGTTATACACCCATGCAAAAAAATACTATTCAACTATAAAAAGAAATCAAATACTGTTACATGATACAAGAACGAACCTTGCAAATTTCATGCAAAGTAAAAAGCCAGACACAAAACACCACATATTATGTGATTCCATTTATATGAAATGCCCAAAATAGGAAAATCCATAGACAGAAAGATCAGCGGCTGGGAGGTGGGGAAAAGGAGGAAATTGGTAATGACTGTTAACAGATATAATTTCTTTTTAAGGGATAGAAAAATGTTCTACAAACAGGCAGGGGTGATGGTTCCACACAGCACTATGAAAATATTATATATCACTGAACTATATTATGTGAATGTCTCAAATTTGTAAAGAAAAAAATCATACACCACTCTATATATTGGCTTTAATTAAATGCTAATATTTCAAATTATTCAATACAAAGCATGAAACAAACAACTGAAGTACATCAAAAGGGCTTGTCAATTCTCTCTAGGGAGAATACTGCCAACTATTTTTGTATATACCTACATTAATATTTCTGCATACTATATGCATTTTGAATATGGTATATTTGTATTTCTTAATTACACACACACATTCCTTGTTCTCGGAGCTTATAGTCGCAAACCTATAATCAGCAGAAGCATATAATAAAATACAACAACTGAGCACATACTGTGAAGTCACCTGCAGAACACACCTTCAATCTTTAGTAAGGGTGCCAGCTTACAAAGCATGCCAATCTTCCTTAACCACTCATGAAAGAAGTGGTCCTTGAATAAAACTGGGGACCCTAGGAAGCTTTCAAGCAATATGGTAATGCCATAATTACCTACCACATTCCTGAAATCATTACTAGAATTCCAAGTGTTTAGAGAAAATTTTTGATAGTTCCCATCAGGTTCTGGTATCAACCAGTGGTCTAGATTTAGTGATCTTACCACCATTATTACTGGCATTTTTAAGTCATACTTTATTAAGCCACTCTTTGACATAAGTCATATCTTTTCTTTCACATTTTGACATGATCTGTTGAGTGTACTTTTCCCTTCTTAATCCAAAAATGAACCTGTCACAACCAGCTATGGTGGTGCATGCCTATAATCTCAGCACTTAGGGAGGCTGAGGCAGGTGGACCACAAGTTCAAGCCCAGCCTAGGCTTTTTAGCAATTCCATGAGTGTGAAGGCCTAAAGCTAATCTGCCACCATAGTTACATAAGGTATCTCTCACAAGAGGCCAGTGTGCCTGGTACCTCCTCCTTGGGGTGGTGCAAGGAAGCAGCTCTGATTAACATTTCACATTTAACTTTGGTGCTCTGCTTAATTCTTAAAATTAAATTTCTACTTTTAAAAACATGCCCTCAAAAATTTTTTAATATAGTGTTCAAATTAAGCAGCCATAACCAAAACTTTTGGTCTAACAGTATTTTAGAAAACACTTCATATTACTAAATCGCTGAAAACCTCATGAATTCTATGAAACACAGCAATTTGTTATAGTTTTACCAGTGTCACTGATTCACTTTATATAAAAGTTGCAACCAGGTAATTATGATTCACGACAACTAAGGTAATAGCTATAAAAGATACTTTTTTTTTTTTTTTTTTTTTTTTTGGTACTGGGGATCGAACTTACAACCTCATGCTTGCCAGGCAGCTGAGCTAAAGCCCCGGTCCTATAAAAGATATTCTTAAGTATCTACTGGAATAGATCTTTATGCTATTCCCATAAATTGTCCAGTCAGAGCTATAAAGGCAGATTATGTATAATCATTCAACATTTATGAGCATGCAAAGTTGTTACCAACTAAGTACTTTTGGGAGATATGCAAGAGAATAGGAAAAACATAATTTCTACCTTACAAACAAAACACATAAATCATGAGTATGTTATTAACTATAGGTAAACTGTAAGTGGTGGGAGTACTGAACTGACAGAACCAGTGATGTTTTTCTCCAAAAGGTTACTTCAAATGTGACTGTTAATGCTAGCACGGTAAAAGGTGACTTAAAAGGAAGATGACTGTAAGTATAAAACTGGTAGAATGTTTGCTTCGCATGTATGAAACCCTGGATTTGAACACTCAACACTGAGAAAGAAAGGAAAGGTGGGATCTTTTCTGACAAACAGACAAAGACATTTTATGTCCTATGAATGGTGTGTGCCAAAATTAATAGTTAGTTGTCAAAAACTTATTTTGGCACTATTGGTAATCTGCCTGGTTTTCATTAAAAAGGGATGGCTTTGGAAAGGAAAGAAAAAGGACAGATCAAGAGTTCCAATTTAATAATGAACTTTATTAAGATCTTGGAGGAAAATTTGTGACATCATTGTTAGATTCTGTTTACCCCTAGCAGTCACTTTTCCAAGTAACACTGCAAAATTCTCTAATCTCCTTATCATTTGACCAGGTAAAAAGATTATACGACAACTCTTGCTCAGTCTTCAATGCATTGGTCACTACTAGCCACCAATACAATCCAAAATTACTGTACTTTGAGAATTCAAAAGATCCTTTAATTCAAGTTCTTCACAGTAGCTTTCTTTTTTCTTTTCCATATGTATACTTTTTAAGTCTCATAATTTTACATTCTTAAAAATTGAAGAGGCCAAAGCACTTTTATGGGAAATTTTTCTCATCAATATTTACTATTAGAAATTTAAATTAACTGAAATTTAAAATTCATTTTTAAAAAATTCATTTTAAACCAGGCATAGTGGCAGACACCTATAATCTCAGCACCTGGGAGGCTGAGGTAAGAGGGTTGCTGCGAGCTTAAAGTCAGCCTGTGCTCCATTCCATAGTGCCTTTAAGGTCAGCATCAATTACATTGTGAGATGCCATCTCAAAACAAACAAACGAAAAATTCATTTTAAAACAGTAAAACCCATTTTATATTAACATGTTACATGAAAAAGAACTGTATTTTCCAAAGCAGAATTTTAAAAGAGTGGCATTATGTTACATTTTCACAAACAGACAATAGCTGATTTCTCATTATTTACTAGTCATCAATCTATTGCAGTATCACATATCATACAGCCTCTGGAAAACTCCACTGTACACCAGTGAAAGAATATAAAAATGGAAAAGGCAAATAGAATACAGTTTTGACTTCACAAACTTGTCAAAAAGTCTTGGAGACTCTGTGGAGTGCCTGGACCACATTTTAAAAACCACTACCTCAAATATTACATGTCTACTTTGATGTGTGGAACCTTAAAAAAAAAAAAAAAAAAGATGACAGTAAAGTAGAAGAGAGGTATAGAGGAAATAAAGGGGGCCAGGAAAAGGAAAGAGGAAGGAACAGGGAATAATACGGAGGAATAAAAATAAACTATGTTATATACATGTACATGTGTATGTATATACCAAAAGAAAATTAATTTTTCTTTATACACTTTAAAAAAAAAAGTACCACTGCTGACAAGCATGATGGTAACCGTACTCTCTGCTTCTCAAAAGTTGATTACACAAGTTAAACCAACCAGGTGAGCACACCTTGCACCTCCCAAAAACAACTGCCACAAAGGCAATAGGATGGAGCAAAGCTAGTCTATTTTTATTACAGGAACAATTGGACATTCACATGTTTTAAAAAGGGTGGGAGGGGAATCCAGACATGTACCTCTCATAAAAATTAACTAAAAATGAATCACACAGCTTAATGTAATACAAAATATTCCTAGAAAGTAATATATAGGAGAAACTCTAGCTGCCCTTGACAATGACTTTTAGTTACAATACTGAAAGCATGGTTCATGAACAAAAGATCTGATCAGCTAAACATCAATAAATTAAAAATTTCTGTTCTTTAAAAGAAATTGTAAAAAAATAAAAAGACAAATCATAGATTGAAACAAAATAATTGCAAAAGATACTATCTGCTAAGGGTTCTTTGTGTATTTTGGACTGTTATCCAAAATACACAAAGAACCCTTAAAAAACAAGAAAACAATTTCAGTATTAGAAAGGGTCAAAGACCTACCAGAAATTTCACCAAAAAATATTCAAGATGCTCTAGATGAGTGAAAGCAAACCTTTTTAGAGCTTTCAACAATAACAGCCAGCTGCAGCATGCATGCCACACACACATCTGCCACCACGGCATCACATGTGAAGAACAGAAAATCTCATTTGTTACTAGTGGGACTGCAAAGTATTACAGCAACTTTGGAAGACATTCTAACAGTTTATTACCAAAAAAAAAGCGTATTCTTTAACACAGAGACATTGACAGAAGCTGAACTCCTAATTGCCAAAATTTGGGAGCAACAAACATGTTATGTTCTTCAATAAGTGAATGGACACATAAATTATGATATGTCCAGACAGTGGAATACTATTTAATGCTAAAAAATAAATGAGCTATTAGCTATAAAAAGACATAAAGGAATCTCAAACACATACAGTACTACTAAGTGAAAGAAACCAGTCTGACAAGGCTATATCCTGTATGACCCCAACTATATATGGTATTTTGAGAAAGGAAAAACTGTGGCAACAAGAGACTTTGCAAGAGGAGACATGAACAGGAAAAACAGAATCATTACATGAATTTGCCATGCATTTGTTCAAATCCATAGAATGTACAAACACCAAGACTGAATCCTAATGTAGACTATGGACTTGGAAATGGTAATGTATCGATATAGGTTCATCAATTATAGCAAATGTACTACTTTAGTGAGGAAGGCTAACAATATGGGAGCATATGAATGTGTGAGTACAGAATATACAGGAAATCACTAGACCTCCTTAGAAGCTCAATTTTGCTATGAACCTAAGGCTACTCTAAAAAACACATTTTATCATTGGCATGAGGGTATACACATGCAATCCCACACTCAGGAGGCTGAGGCAAGATGACTGCCTTGAGTTTGTGGCTGGCCTGGGCTACACAGTGAGTTGAAGATCAGTCTGTACTACACAGTGAGACCTAATCTCAAAAAATACATACCATAAAATAAAATTTCAAAATTATTCATTTTCTGGAATAGTAAGTGTTACACAAAAAGACACACTGAGATGACAGTACACATTCTAATGCTAGACTACTTGGGGTCAAATCCCAGTTACCTCTTTTCTGGCTGTGCGACCCTGTGGGAATAAGCCTTTCAAAGCTGTTAAATGGAATAAACTAGTTAACAAATGTAACATGCTCTTTGTAAAGTATCCAGTACAGAATAAACATAAATACATATTTGTTTAAACTATAAGCTGGAGTTATAGCTCAGTTTAAGAGCATTTGTCAAGCAAGCCAGGAACCCTAGATTCACTTTCTTAGCACTTGAAACAAAAAAATCAGCTACGCAGAAGCACAAAGAACATGCCCCTTGCTACCCACATACTATTATAACTTAAGAAATCCTTAATATTTTTGATAATTTGGCAAATCACCACTCTGAATACAATTTTCAAAACTATAAAGGTTTGGGTTCACCAAGATTCTTAACAGAGGAAGATGAGAACTTCAAATCCAGCCTGGGCAACTCACCATGACACTGTCTCAGAAAAAACTTATGCGGGGGTAGACGGAGTGCAAGATTGGGGGGTGAGGCAGAGGGGTGGAGCAGCACACTGGTGATGTAGTTCAATGGTAGAGCCCTCCTGGGTCACACCCCAGTACTGGGGTTGGGGACAGTGCTACCTTTGAAATGACTATCAATAGTCAAATCAAACTGCCCAAACAATTCTCCATGAAAACAATATACACAATGAACATATAAAATTCCAAAAGGTCAAATCCAAAATTTTGATTCTCTAGAGAAATGTATAAAGCAGTTCAACTGAGAACATACTGACACAGAACACAAAGTAACGGAAATGCCACTTTAGCCACTGAAAGAACAGGAAAAGCAAATACTAAGCCTTTCTTTAAAACTCTTAATGCTACTTCTTCTTAGTAGGGCTCTAACCTCTTGCCAAGAAGTTTTTAAATTTATTTTTCTTACTACTTTGATTTTGAGAATTGGTGAAATTCAGCTCTTTGAAACTAAAGCAAATAAACACAGGCAACTTTCTATATACTGCATTACAGTGAACTTTCCTTTTAAATATTCTAAGTGATGATCAAGATCAAAATTTTACTGAAAGCAATTTCGATGATCAAAATAATTTTTAATTAGTGTAATTTTAAGACATCAAATGTTTCATACAAATGCTTCACAAATCAAGTGACACAAAGTGGGCAAATCACTGTGAAGTATTTCTCATCTACATCAAACTCAAAGACCCTAGAAATATACCCAGAGAAATAAAATACACAGTAAAATTTAAAAGCATATATGCTACAACATTAAGCATTTAAGTGAGCCCACCAATGAAGGTAATTATCAAGATGTTTTAGAATGCATAGCTAATTACAAATAAAATAGCTACAAAAACAGATGAATGTCACTTCTCTCCAGGATTTCTTTTAAAATACACTTATTACAGTTGGTCCTGATTCCATGAGTTCTACATCTTTGAATTTAAACAAACTTGGATTAAAATATTTAGGGAAAAATAACTGGGTTTATAATGTACATGTATGAACTTTTCTTTGTCATTATTCCCTTAACAATACAACTACTTAGATAGAATTTAAATTACATTAGGAATAAGTACTCTAGAGTTGATTTAAAATATATAGGTGCAAGTAAGTTATATTCAAATACTATGCCATTTTAAATAAGAGACTTTAGCATGCATAGATTTTGCTACTTCTAGGGAAGATACCACGCCTGAAAAATTGAAGTCCTTCACATATAAATGTTATTTTTGTACCTTAACTATGGATGGCCAGTGGAAGCCTGAAATTAAATAGAAACCACGTTTATTTTTATACACTGTTTCAAGTTTAACAACTCTTTTCACAATAAGCACATTTCTTAATGCTTTAACCACTAATTCTAATAAGCAAACAAAAAAGACCTTTCTTCAACATATATAATGCATAAATTAAGCCATAATTTCATGGATTATAAAAATCACTTCCTAATAGGGAAAGATCTTGGCAAGGAAGTGCACGGAAACTACCTCCACAGTCTAAGAGCTTATAGGAGAAAACAATAATTTTAAGACTGTTTTTGCTAAATGTACGTTTTTAAATTGAAATTTTTTTATGTGGTTCAAGAGAACTAAGCTTTCACTGTTAAGCAAAATCAAAGAGAAAAAAATTACCTGAAATGACACATTTCTGTATTAAATCTTAAAGGTAAAGATGTCAATACCATGAACTGTCTGTGGAAGTCTTTTCAATTTTCTCAAAGCATGTTAAGGAATGTGAGAAAACAAAGTGTTTAGTAAATCACTCATTGGTGAAACTTTAAATTTATTTCTTTAGTGAGAACCAGTTTCAAGGGCATTTTAAACAACAAAAGCAGCTGTATTTTAAAATATTACTGAAAAGGAATGGAAGCACCTTATTCATACGGATTTTTAAAAATCAATTACTAGTACATCCAAGCCCTAAAGTTATGAGTGCTTGTAGAATATACAGCAGTGATTAAGAAAAAGACCTACAAATGTGACATTATCCTCAAAACTTAATTCCAGTTAGCATCTGCAGTAGCAGCTATTATAAGAAAAAGCCATTAACATTTATAAAATTACCAAGCAAATACCACTCTTCTAACTTTAACCAAGCTATTTTCTACGCTTTGTAGGAATCCGTCAAAAGAATCACTGCTACATTTGACCATATAACCCTTATAAAAACTTCTAAAAGCTGCACCAATTGTTATAATTAATCATTGTGCGAGAAGAGGAAAATAGTTCACAAAGACACAAATAGTTTCTTCTTCCCCTTCCACCCCCCCCAAAAAAAGATAGCACAGTGCCAGGGCAAACTAAGATTAGTAAGGTAAACCAAGTATTCTTTTGAAGGGATGTCAACAGTTGAAACGCCTACTCTAAATATTAGATAATTTAAAAATCACTTATGGCTTCACGGTGCATTTTAAAGAATTTTTGGTTTCTAAAAGTATCACTATTTAAATATATTCACTATACTCTTTAAACAGGCAAAGACTGATCATTAAAAAGCAGCTTATTGACTACCACAAAGAACCAAACAGTAATGATTTTTATAAAACTATTCCACAGCAAGAGAACAAATCACAGCGAATAATGGGTTGATCTGTAGCAATAACTTATTCCAACAGCACTTTAATGAGCAAAGTATCTTGCAAGAATTCATTTTGCACATTGTTTTTAAGTGTAAACCTTACAGAGTCAAAGTCCAGGTAAGAAATTAAAACAGAACTTCTGACAGTGAATTCCCTTTCAGAACATGCTGGCTCTTGCTTCACAGTAAAGCCAAATAACTTTCTTGTATGATGAAAGTCAGTTGGGCTAATGTGTCCAGCAGTTAAAAGGGAACTTAAAACTGTGTCTATTTCCCTATTTTCCCCTGAAAAGTTTCAGGTCAAGCTCCTCTGACTTAAAGTTTGAGTGATCCACTGAGCTCTGTATCCTGAAGTGAAGGAGCTTAACAGAAAAAGAAGGTAGCTTCCAGGTTTGAAAAAAATTGGGAGGAGTTCTATTAATTGTATCTAAGCGAATGGAGTGATACTACACCCTTTAAGAAAAGTTAGTTCCCCAAAAGAGAATCGGCAAAATTGAAACTGAAGCATCAACCATCTTTTTACTAATGTTTTTAACAGATACATGTTATTTATAGGTTAAGTTTATTAACCCATTTTGAACCCCAAAAGTCCACGATTCACACACAAGCTTCTAAGTTTGAACTGTCAAAGGTAACAATCCAGGAACTAGTACAGTACCAGTATCAGCAAAGTCTTTTTTTTCCATATCCGTACTTGAATTTTTAAAAAGGCTAGGGGTGCTGACATTCACAACTCACTCCCAGAAGCATGGGCAGTACAACGACTGAACTTCACAAGAAGCAAACAAAAACATCAAACTTTTAGAAAGCTTTCCCTATACCAACTTGAATCTTAACTTTTTTACTCCTCACGATGATAACACAGGTAAACAGTTGGGTAACTGGGTATGACAGTTGAAAGAACTGAAACTATACAAGCAAACGAAGGTAACCCACACAGAGGAGGAAAGATGGAAGAGAAAACAGGGATGGGTAGGGAGAAGACTAGCAGAGCAAAGAAAGTGTGCACCACTTCAAAGGCTGCGGAGTAACAAGGACCTGGGTCCATAGAATTCGGCGTCTACCAAAACCCGAAAGGGCTAATGAGGAAACAATGGGGCGATGAGTCCGGGAGACTCAGGGTAGGGCAACGAGGCAGCACGGAACGGGAAGGATGCAAGGAAGGTCAGAAGGCTGCAGTAGGCAGGACAGAGAGGCAGGGGTGAGGAGCTAGGCGGGGAGGCACGGTGGCCGGGTGTGATGGGTATGCGGCTGGGGAGGCGAGGGTCCCATAGAGAAGAGTGGTTGGCCTGCCAGAGATTTTTAGAAACGAAGGCCATGAAGGCAGGTGTGATGGAAGCAAAAAGAACAGCCCGGCAAGCACAGGACTCGCCGGGCCAGATAAAACGCAGGGAGAGAAGAGGCAGCTGGAAAGAGATGGAGAGAAGGACGCGGGCTGGGCGGGCGACGAGGGGGCCGCATGGGCTTCACTCACAGTCCAGGTGCTTTTTCTTGGGGCCCATGATCTCGTGGGTCGTGGCCTTGCATACTGTCTTGGATACCGCGGAGCCGGTGACACTGTGCTGGGCGGCGGTGATTCGGTCCGTCAGGCTCTGGCCAGACATCGCTGCGGCTCCTCCGCCCCCTCCCGCTCAGCAGCCGGCGGGGATCGGGACCCTCAAGCGCCGGAGGGTCCCCACCCCCCACCGCACCCCCTACCCCACCGGCTCCTCGCCCGCCTGCCGGCCTGGGGCGGGGCTCAGGGCCGCGTGCTGCCACCCAGCCGGAGGAGAAGGGGCTCGTGTCCCCCCACGGGGTCTGACACGATGTCTGGTACTCTCTTGCCCCCGCCTCAGCTCAGCCCACCCCTCCCTTGGTCAGCTGGAGCCGGGCAGGGCAAGAGGGACAGGGAGCTGCAGGAAAATGGCGGCGCCAGACTCCTCCTCGGAGCTTTCCGGGCTGCCCCCGGGTCACGTGACGCGGGCGCCGTCCCTCCTCCCTTCTCCCACCCCTTTTCCCTTCCCTTTCCTCTTCGATGCCCGCCCTCCCTCGCTCAGCGAGGGAAGAGCGGGGCGGCGCCCGCGCGGTACGTGAAGGAACCCGCCCGGCGGGCGCAACAGGAGGCCGCCTGCGGTGAGCGCGCGGCCGGCCGCGTCACGTGACCTCAGCTGCCAACAGGTCGCCCACGGCAGGGTTGGGGGGTCACAGTGGGGGGGGCGGGGCAATGAGCCGGACGCGCGCCTTGGGGGAGGGAAGGCTGCTCCCCATTTTCACCCCACCCTAAGGGAGTTCTCGTGTCTGTGGTCGAAATCCGCAGTTTGACAAAGAGGAGTTGCAATCGCCGACGGAGCTTCTGAGGGAGGGGGCGTCAGGTCACCGGCTCCCCGGGCTTGCTAGCAGTCATGAATATTTGGAGACGCCCCCCAAACCTGTTCGCTGAGTTTAAGCCAAAGACTCCAGCCGATTTTCTGAAGCTGCCAGGAGGCCTCTCTGTACTGAAACTATTGTAAAGCTGAGTTTATTTCCCCCAGAAAGGTTCTTTTCCCCTCTTTTCTTCGAGAGGCTTGGAATTGTCACCTTGTTTTGTTTGTCTCTGAAAACTGGACTTGTCCCTGACAGCCTAAATTTAGATACTAAACCAACCAGTGTTCATTCTCCTGGGTGTCAAATAGGACAGGAAACACATAGCTTCACTGGAATTCGAAAAGGGAAGTAGTAGGATGATGTCAACACGATTAGCTTGACCCTACAAGGCTGACTGCCGTGGTGATTAAAGGTCCAGACCATAGAAGGAAGTGGGGGGGAGGTAAAAGGAGAAGTCCCATTCAGAGACTCAGACATCTGTACCTGCCATCTCCCCTGACTTAGCCTTTCTTCCCTTTGGCCTCTTTTCTTTCACTGAGCAAGCCAGATTTCCATGGAAAGATACTGACACTGTCCTGTGGCATTTTAGAGAACTATATCCTGAGAACGTGTTCTATGGGAACCAGAGGACGTATTAACAAAGCCTTTTAAAATGTTATTAATGTCCTACATTTAACCTAGAATAAATTTAAAATTCGCTGAATGTTAAGTTACCATCATGATCAGATATAATCTCGCTAGTTTCAAGTGAAATGCTAACATACTCAGAAAATCTGTGTACACCATCTGCCAGCAAAGTCCAAAATACTGTGCTTCAATCTGGTGATTTTCAAAAGATGAAAGACTATTAGGTATTTAACATTTTACCTGTCATATCAGGAATTTTATGGTCCCCTCCCACTGCCTTTCACTCACATACAAGCCCCTTTTCACTATGGCTGGTGAAATTCTGCACCAACATGCTTTTGCCAAGAACTAACAGTTCTTAAACCAGCAGGATTCATTTTTGTCAAACCAACCTCAAATTTCACAAAACTATAATGACTTCCTTCAGTGCATCTGCAGTCCTTCTGTGGTTTGGTTCCTCGTTTGCTACTCCATGAAATCACCCAAGTCTCAAGGCATGTCAGCCATCATCGCTATTTTTCCGTTTCTTTTATTCTTCACCACTAGATTTGGCCTGAATCTCTACGCTGATAAACTCCAATCTGAGGTCAACCTTAGGAGGATCTAGCAATCAATAGCTAAATATTTTATACTTAAGGACGTTGTAAAAGTTATTCCTAAGCATATGGCTGGAAGCACAATTTCGGCAATAGTATGGAAGCTAGTCTAAAAAATTATTTCGGTGTTTCAAAAAACTTCTTTCACATCATCTTTACACAAATAATTGTGAACATATTTACGTTGTTAACCAACTAGCTTCTGTTAATATCACTATACTTTTTTCAAGGATACATTTTAGAAGTGGCTAACAAATATTCAGCGATCATTGTAGAGGTTTATGCCTAGGTATGAAACTGAAAAATACAGAGAGATTTAGAAGTGGGAAATTATTCTAAGATAGGAATTACTAGTTTATCTTATTTACTAAATCTCCACTGTGTGCCAGTATCCCTGGTCTATTCAAGAAATATCTGTATCTGAAATCCCACAGATTCTCCATAATAACCAAAATTTCTTTTTTTTAATACCTAAACCATTCCAGTAATTTCTTAGCTGGTTTTTGTCTCTCCTACCTCAATCCTTCAATCCAGAGGGTTTTTCTAAAGCTAAAATAGGATTATCATTTCTTCACAGTAAAATCTTCCAGTAGTTCTATATGGCTGGAATGTGTCCCCAGATGTGAGCCCCCTCCCATCCACTTAATATGTTAGAAACTTACTCTCCAATGCAACACCGTTGGGCAGCAGGACCTCATTGGAGATTTTTGAGTCATAAAGACTCCACCCTTGTAAATGGGTTAATGCTGATTATAAAAGACTCAAGGCTTCCTATTTGCACATGCTGTTTACTGTCTGCCCAAGAATAACACAACAAGAAGGTCCTCACCAGATACCAGGCATTTGATGTTGGGCTTGCCAGCCTCCAAAATTGTGAACCAACAGATTTATATTTATTATAAATTATACAGTCTGTGTTCTACCACAGCAGCAGACTAAGACAAGAACCACTGCCATCATGGTAGAGAGTAAAATTGAGGACTTTTACACTGGGATATAGGGTTCTTGAGATTCATCGCTTCTTATTCTCCTACGTGTACTCCAGCCAGTATCCTACTACTTACCGTACCTAAAAGTACCATGCTGTTTCACACCCCATTAGGCAAGGAGTGATCTCCTTTTGCTACTCTTACAATTTCTATACATCTTTCTGTGATTGATTTATTCATGGGAGATATCCCTAAGCAGAGTAGCAGAGTTATCCCCAAATGAACATTGTGACTGATGCATAGCAGATACAGTAGAATAGTGTTATAATGAATGAATGAAAACACTTAAATTACCCATTTGTATATACCATCATTCCAAATCTTTCATTTGATAAAATATGTCTGCTTTTTCACAAATATAAGTGGCCATTCCATAATTATCTGTCTGGAACATCACCATATTTGGTACTTTGTTAATTTACTCTTTCAAACAATATGTATTGAACACCTACTTTGTATTAAGAACCTTTTTAGGTGCCAAATACTTTTCTAACAGTGAATTCATGAGTCCTTTGGGAACAAATCAATTCTTTACTTTGATCACTAACATGAAGGCTTGTTTGCTTTTACTCTACAAATTAACAGTCCAAAAGCAGAAAGAAACAATGTGAATAGCACATATTATGTCCTATTCTCCTAACTAAAAGTTGTATTTTGTGAAGAAGCATAGGGCCCAGGGGAAAGAGCAAGTTTTTTAATGTCTCCTACATGTTCGAAATACAACATCATTTTTTAAATTTAATTTTCATTATAATAACTCCACAAATTATCATGGGTATCTAATACAGAGAAACAAGCCTTAGAAGAACTTCCCAAATCCCACAGATTGTAAGTGGCATAAGCAAAAGGTAAGGACTCATTCTTTGTCCATTACTTTATTCTGATCCTTTAGCCAGTTATTGAAGCAATTGCCAGTATAGATTAAATTCATTCAACAAATAGTTCTTGCCTGGATACAATGTGCTAGGGCCCACAAGATGTTAAGACAAAGTGTGCTAGACAAACATAGTCTCTGTTCTTAGATACTTAGAAATGTTTAGCAACAGAAGAGACAGTAAATGGGAAGAAAAAAGTATGCGACACCTGAGGAACCCTGGTGTCTGACTTAAAAGTAAGAGAATGGGAGACAAAACGAAACAGAAAATTGACCACAAGTTTTATATTTATTATTATACTTCAGCCCGTTCCCAAATCAAGAGTCTATTCTTAGACATTCATTTTATCTAGATTATACTCTTGAGCTTATATGAAACTAAGCTTATATAAACTAAGCTTATATGAAAATGTAGCAACCTCTTCCTCTCGAATGCCTCTGTTTACATTTCCTAGTGTGGCTGAATCAATAAAAGATTGCCTTCTATCACCTTTCAAAAGAATAAGGACTTTTCTTTGCAGCCAGGATTCCATTTCCAACTGTGAGAAACAACACTGTCAGCATACATAAATTGTAGTTAGTAATAATAAGACGTTATTATTGGTCGATTACTTACCAGGTATTAAGCACATTATGCACAGTATCTCTTTCACCCTTGAACACCTTCATGACTTTAAGGAGCAGAGACAGCTTGTGTTCACTGAACTTTACTTTTCCTCCTGAGTATCCAGTCTGTACTTCACAGCCACTGATGATTGAGTGGGGTCATATAAGTGATTTCTGTCCAAAAAGATGTGGACAAAAATGACAAAAGACATTAAAGTCTTGTCCCAAAACACCTTGAAGACCTCTCACATATGCTCCACGTTTTCTTTCTTTCCCTGCTCTCCAGCTAAATAAAGACATCAAAGAAGCTAGAGGGATTGAAAACACAACATGGAAGAAGCCTGGGATCACAAATGAATGCTTGAAGAAACACTGCCTAGGAGAGCTGCATGACCAAGAAAACTTGCAGTAGATTTCATTTGCTTAATTAAATTATTAAGCATCTGAAATGTTAGTGTTCTTTGTTATAGTAATCAGCTATCCTGCCTAATACACTTTTTTCCCTCTTCTTTTTACTAATAAAGAAATTGAAGTTTTGGAAAAGTTAAGTAACTGGCTTATGTTTGCTCAGTTGTTGGGTAAGGAAACTAGGATTAGATCTCAGGTCTTTCTGACTGTACAACTTGGACTGTCACTGCTTGAGTTCCTCATGCAACTATTTCATGTACTGCTAAAAATTTTATAGAAGTTCAACATGGTCCTTTCACTTTGCTACTTTATGGAACATGACTTCAGAGACAATCAGAACAATCTCCTGTTGGTCTAGCTTTAACTCCTTCCAGGCTTTCCTTTCAGGTACATTAATTTTATAATTTCAATATGACTTATAATGTATTTGGACCTTTTATAATAGCTGTTCAGAGATGATATGCAGACTGGTTATTAAGTATACTCCTTCCCTTAAAATGGGACATTAATCAAACCTTGATTAATATTAATGTTGAAATTAGAATATTATGACCAAAAGGTATCAGTAAAATGAAGGAGATTAATTAATTCATTTGAAATAATAGGAGAAATGCTGGATATAGAGTCATGGATCTGAACTCAGTTTCAAAACTAGGAATTTACTCAGTTTCCTTATACATAAGATAAATATAATATTACATATTTTGCATATTTCCTTTCAGGGTTAAAATAATGTACACAACATTTAGTACAGCGCTTGACACATGATTGTCACTCAGTAAATAAGTCAACAATCACTCAGAATGTACTATTAACAAAATCATTGCTAACAGATGAATTAGACAAAATATTAACACAATTTGTTAAGCAATACAAAAGAAATATTTTATTATTATAAAAATAGATAAAATGGATACCTAATTCTGCTTGAATGAATCAGTGAAGATTACCCAGAGCAACAGACATTAAACTGACTCTTGCTTTGTATTTTGAGAGGAAGTGTTGCTATATTGCCCTGGCTAATCTCAAAGTCATGATTTCCAGTAATCTTCCCACCTCACACCTCCAAAACATGCACTTCCATATCCAGTTTTAAGTTAAATCTTTAAGGGTGACCAGGAATTATGAGAGAATTAGAAGCTACTGGAAGTAGAAGAAACCATACATTCAAAAAAATAAACCATCTGAGAGCTGAATATAGTTGCATGTGGCTAGAACATAGTGTGTATGTGGTTTTTATTCATTCACTAAGCAAGTAATGTAGTTACTGAGTACCTACATATGCTTTAGAGTGTTCCATTCCCTGAAAGCTTATCAGTGAACAAAACAGAAGTTTCCTGCTTTCATGGTATTTATTTTCAAGGAGAGCATATAACAAAGAAGAAGTGAATATTAAATAATTGTAGACAATAGAGAAAAATTAAGCAGTATAAAAGAATCAGTAGTAGGAGAAGAGGACTTTAAACTGCGTGGAAAGAAAAAGACCGTGTGAGGAGTTAAAATTTGACTTAAGTGGAAGCGGGAGTCAGCAATGCAAATATTGGGGAGAAGATCATTTCACATAATGGAAACAATGAGTATTATTATTCTCAGGAACAAGATTAACTTGTTTTCAGAACACTCTTAGAAGGACAATATGGCCACAGGAAAAAGAGAAGAAGAAATAGAGGCTTAGGAGGTGACCTCAGAGACATAGTCAATCATGATGGGTTTTATAAGGCATGATGAGAATTTTACATGATACCCACAGGTGGATATCCTATGACAATAGACACCTGACTGAAGGGCCGTGGAACAATCTGATGATGGCATGAAGTAGGCTTTTTCTACCCAAGGCCATTAGAACAAGACCCCACTGATTGTCACATTCTTTGCATTAATTTCCTCTTTACTTTGTATATTTATCCTCTTGGCTATTTAATCTCCTTCATCTAGAGATCCTTACCATCCTTAATTGTTAATGGCTTCCTTTGCTTATGGTATCCCCAAGACCTATGTGCTTGACAGTTACCAGATACAGGACTAATGTAACATACAATAGCAGATTTGAACAAAGTCTGCACAAGTTGAAAGGAGAAAAAAGATACTTGATTCTATAAGGAAGATCTGAATGGATTATGACACATACTTTTATTGTCTGATTTTGAAAATCTAATGTTTTTATTATATATAAAATAAAATGCATTTTATTCCTTTCAAACTCTTAATAGTTTTTGTTTTAGTATCTATCTGCATTGGAGTTACCAGATAGAAGATCTTCAGAGTCTTAAATGCACAACCACTGTTACGTGAAATGATTTACAAATGGTCATCAATAAAAAGAACAGGAAATCCTCTACTTATAGAGGTCAAAATGACTACTGTGAAAAACTTAATGTACAATTGTGACATTAAACAGCAATACAGATCTACACTGATCATATCTCAGGAAAATGCTATTCTTCCAGGTTGGGCTGAAACTTGACCAAAAGGAGGAGGACGGAAAAATGAAGCAAACACTAATAATTTGCAGAATGGATCAATAGTATCATTCCATGACATGCAATGTAAACTATTGAAGCTCTCATTATTTTAATACCAACTTGTTTAGACTCATAGGCTATAAGGTAAATCACAGACTTACTGAATTATAACTTTGCACAAGCATACATTCCAGCAATTCCCTTAATTTACAAATTCAAACCAATTACTGCCCAGACTATGAACATCAACCATAAAGCTACCTTCTGGCTAACAGCAACTCCTTTCTAAATCTTGCATTTTTCCCTAAGCTCTTCCTTTTGGGACATGGTTAAGAGTTTATTATAGTAATACCCCCCACATCTGGAATTTTAACAAACTCCCAATTTTTATGGTCATGATTTTTATGATTTTTCTAATGGAATATGGCAAGATAATTTATGTCCCATCTCTACTCAAAAATATACATGTGATAATCCCCAGGAACTCTGAATTTGTTATTCTAAATGGGGTGGGGAACCACCTAGATGACTCTCCTTGACTCTACTTGAAAAGAAGAGCAACTGCCTCCATTTTGGTTTTTTGTTGTTATTTTTTCTATCAGTACCAGGGATCAAACTCATGATCACACGCTTGCAAGGAAGGCGCTGAGCCAAATCCCCAGCGCCTAACTGTCTCCATTTTGGATAAACTTGGCCCTATCTCCATGTACTGATATGTAAAGAGCTGGCTAGGCTATTTTGTTGTCCTTTCAATTGGCTTTAAGCAATGTAAATTGGGTTAGCTGAGGAGGTGATGAGTAATCTCTGAAGCAAAGGGACAGGTCAGTGTTACCCCACCCAGTGACTCCCCAAATACATGGTTGAGCCAGGCCAAGTGGAGAGCCATGCTCCATGCTGTCAGCTGGGACCAAGCCTCAAGAAAGAGGCTATGACTTCCCAGGGCAAAAATGACTACATCAGAACTGAAGCACAGACCTCAAATTATTAGATACTACCTCCGTTGAGTTATGCAGATTGCTCTCTCTGAATTTCTTGCCCTCTGCTTATCTCAAAGGTGATCTCAGACCTCCTACCTAGCCCAGCTCCCGGTAGTCACAAAAGTCATTTATTTCCCACCACTCTCACTGTCACTCATCACCAAGCCACTCTCCTCATGGAGAATTAATAAAATTTGGATTGGGCTCTGGGTTGAGGGCTTTGTTCTGGTGAACCACCATCTTGGTTGGACTTAGGACCCTTTGGCTCCCCACAACTGTATGTATGTCTTAGTGTTTTTATTCTCACCATGGGTTGCTCTGAAAGTGGTAGATTGGAATTAACTCACTAGAATTCCAATAACTTCCCCTTGGGATTACAAATATAAACCTTCCTGGACTGTGATGAGGATGGAAAAATGTTCTCTATAAAATGGTAAAAAGGATGTTCCCAGCATGATGTTCCTGGAGTGACTAAACACAGGGAGATTCTCTGAATGAAACTGATATAATCACAAGGTCCTTAGAAGAAAAAGACAGTTGGTTAGAGGAAGCGTCATGTAATAACAAAAGCAGAGATAGGAATGACGTGGCCATAAGCCAAGGATAGCTTGCCACCTTGAAGAAGCAAAGAAGGCATTTTCTCTGGACCTTCAGAGGAACAAGCTCCAGACATCTTGGTTTTAGTCTCATTAGCCTGACTGTATCCTTTTAGCTCCAGAAGTTGCTGTATTTCTTTTAGATTAGAAATCTAAAATTACACATAGAATAAGTTTCTGTTAAATGATCATGTTTGTGGCAATTTTGTTATATTGGAAGTACATAACTAACAGAAAGATTTTGAAAAGTATTATCTTCCTATGTAGAGAATGAAATATAAAGCAAGCACAGGAAGAGGGAAACCAGTTGGGAAGGAATTGCTATAGGCCAGAGGAATAGTGATAGTGATGTGAAAGAGTATCTTTGAGGGAGAGGAAGTAGGAAAACTGGCAAGGAAAAAAAGGTATCCAACTTGTATATATTTGTTGAATAATAAACTTTACTTTTTAGAACACTTTTTGGAAATGAATATAAAATACAATCAGTTCTCATATATCTTCTGTGTTCACACACAGCCTCCTCCACTATGGACATCATGTGCTGCAAAAATGCATTTGTTATAATCAATGACACATTATTGGCATATCATTATTACCCAAAGTCTGCATTTTACATTCAGATCCATTCTTGACATTCTATGAGTTTTAACAAATACATGATGACATGTATCTCCTGTCATAGTATACAAAATAGTTTCATTGCCATAAAAATTCTCTGTGTTATGCTTATTCATCTCTCCCCCTAACCCCTGGCTATCACTGATTTTTTTTTTATTGTCTTCACAGTTTTGTCTTTTCCTGACTATAATATTCATAGGATGATATCATATATAGGCTCTGCAGGTTCACTTCATTTACTTAGTAATATGAATTTAAGATTCCTTCAGGTCTTTGCATGGCTTTACAGCACATTTCTTTATAGCACTGAATAATATTCTTTCATCTGGATGTATCATAGTTTATTCAACTCCTTAAGGACATTTTGGTTGTTCCCAAGTTTTGTCAGTATGAATAAAGCTTCTATAAACTAATTCCTGTGTGTACATAAGTTTTCAGTTAATTTGTTAAATACTGAAGGCCACAATTGCTAGATCATATGGTAAAATACGTTCAGTGTAAAAATGCCAGTCTACTTTCCAAAGCGCGTATGCCATTTAATCCTAATTGTCTTGACTGAAATAAGAGTCTCCTGAAGAGGTGATCATAGGGGTGCTATACTCGTGGATGATTAGTCCACTTATGTTCCTAGTTGAATGTGCTGTGAATGTGCCCAGTTGAAGGAAGTGGGTTACTGGGGCATGCCTTTGGAAGATACATTTCTCACTGGTGCTCTTCCAGTGTGCTCTGCTTATCAGCTACCATGCAGTGAGTCTCACAGCTTTACACACCCTTCTAACGTGATGTTTCTGCCTTGGAGCCAATCAGTCATGGACTGAAGCCTCTGACACCATGAGCTCATAAACCATATGGTTTATGAGACACCATAAATCCTTCCTCCTTAAAGTTATATGTGTGAGGTAAACCTGACTAACACAAAGACAGGACCATTTTACATCCCTACCAACAAAGAATGAGAATTTCTGTTGCTCCACATCCTTGCAAATTTCTTGGTATTATCAGCATTTTGGGTTTGGCCATTTTAATAGATGTATGGTGGCATCTCATTGTTTCTATTTACAATGAGCCAGTGATGTATGATGTTAAATATCCTTTTCATACACTTTTACTCTGTGTAACTTCTTTGGTGAAGTTTCTGTTCAGGTTTTTTGCCAACTTTATACTCATGCTATTTTCTTATTGTTGAGTTTTAAGAGCTTTTTGTATATTTTTGGACAATAGTTTCTTATCAGATATATATTTTGCACATTTTTCCATTTGAATGTGTCTTTTGCATAGGAATTTCATAATTTTAATGGAAACCAGCTTATCATTCATTCTTTCATGAATCATTCCTATAGTGTTGAATATAGAAAGTCATCAACATACCCAATGTCATGTAGGTTTTCCCCTATGTTATCTCCTAGGAATTTTATGTTTTACATTTAGGTTTGCTGTGGTCTGAATGTATGTATCCCTGCAAAATTCATACATTCAAATCCTGGCCCAAACATGATGCTATTGGGAAGTGGAGCTATTGGGTGATGAACAGGATGTAAAAGTGAAGTCCTCTTGAATTGCCATAGTTCCCTTATAAATCAAACCCTTCTGTAGGTAAAGCAGTAACAAGTGACAATGTGTAAATTATGCCAAACATTGAGTCTACCAGTATCTTGATCTTTGACTTTCCAGACTTTCAGGAACAGTGAGAAATAAATTTCTATTATTTATAAGCCACCCACTCTATGGTAGTTTGTTGTCATACCCTAGATTGATTTAGACAAAATTTATTGTTCTGTTTTGAGCTAATTATGATGGGTAGAAGGCCTACATTAAGGTTCATGTATTTTACATGTAGTTGTCTAGTTGTTTCAGTATTATTTTTTAGAAAAAAATCTTTGCTCCATATTTTCTTTTTTTAATTTGTTTTGAGACAGGATCTCACTATGTAGTCCAGACTAGCCTTGAACTAACTGTGTAGCCCAGGCTGGCCTTAAACTCACAATACTCCTGCACTAGAATTATAGGCATGTACCACTACACCTGGCTTGTCTTTGCTCTTTTGTCAAATATCTATCAACAATTTTTGGTGGGTGCATTTCTTTTTTATTGCTGTTTACTCTTTATTGGTTATACAGTCTAATGGGTTTCATTTGGCAGGTTTGTAAATGCACATGACATACTTTGATCATTTTCATCCCCTTTGTGTTTATTCTAAGTTCTCTATTTTGTTCTATTGATTTTGTTGCCTAGTCTTTTGCCAGTACAACATTGCCTTGATTACTTTAGCTTTATACTAAGTCTTGAACCAGGTATCAGACTTCCAATTTTGTTCTTCTCTTTTGTTATTTAATTTGTTATTCTAGATCTTTTGCCTCTCAATATAAATTATACCATTTGTTTTCCACAAATAACATGCTGGGATTTTGATGAGGATTTCATTGAATCTCTAGTTTAAGTTGAGAGACATCTTGACAATACTGTATTGAGTATTACTCATGAACATGTACTATATCCATTTATTTGGTTCTTAGAGTTTAGACTTTGTGCATACTTTATTAGACTGATACTTGAGAATTTCATTTTGTAAATATAAATGCTAATATGCTAGGAATTAACCTCAAATTCCATTTGTTTATTGTCAGTGTATAGTAAAGTAACTGATTTTGTATATTAACGTTTTATCCTGCAACCATATTATATTAGTTTTAGGAGGGTTTTTTGCTTGATTTTTTAAAATTTTCTTCCTAAACCACTGTTAAGATTTGAATTATAAATATCCACCAAAGATTTCTGTGTTGAAGGCTTGGGCTCTAGCTGATGACATTGTTGGGATGTGGTGGAACCTTTAGGAAGTGGGTTCCAGTGAAAATAAATTAACTCATTGGGGCATGCCTTTAAAGGAGATATTGGAATCCCAACTGCCCCCTCTTCTCCTTCTTTTCCTTCTCCTTCTCCTTCTCCTTCATCTTCCTCTTCCTCTTCTTCCTCCTCCTCTTTGTCTTTGTCTTCTTCTTCCTTTCCTCTCTCTGTTTCTCTCTCCCCCCTCACTCTCTCTCTCTCTTTCTATCTCTATCTCCTTCCTGTTTACCATGAGGTGAGCAGCCTTGACTACACATTACCATTGCCATGAGGTACTGTCTCAACACAAGCCAAAAGTGATGGAGCCAAATGACCATAAACTAAAGTACCTGAAATCACGGGACAAAATAAACCTTTCCTTCCTTAACGTTGTTGCGCCAATTAATCTTGATTGTCAACTTGACTGCATTGAGAGACTCTTGGAGAGGTAACTGAATTATGAGGGTACTAACCTCATCGTTGGGTTAGCTCTTGATGAATTTGTAGCTGATGGAATTATTTGGAGGTGGAGCTTAGTTGGAAGAAGTGAGTCATGGGTGTGGGATCTTAGGAGCTCTGTCAGATCCTTTGTGCCTTCCTCTCTGGCTCTTTCTCTGCTCTCTGCCTCCCTAATTCCATTAATTGAACAGCTTTTCCTTACCATGCCCCCTTTCCCTGATTTCTGCACCTTGAATTCAGCTGGCCATGTACTGAAATCTCTGAAACCATGAGCCAAAGTTAGTTGTGGGTGCCAGTTATTTCGACCGAGCAACAGAAAGTTGACCAGTACAGTTACTTATTTCAGGTATTTTGTTCCTGCAACAGAGAGCTAACATAACAATCATATCATGTATAAATAAAGCTAGTTTAATTTCTTTCTTCTTAATTCATGTACCATTTCTTCTCTTTTTTTATTGAATTAGCTAGGAATTTCAGTGTGATGTTGTAGGAGCTCCAGTAGCACAATTGGTTAGTGCAGGGTACTTACATTGTGTGATGTTGACAAGCAGTGATAAGCATCCCTGTCTTGTTTCTGATCCCACTGGGAAAGGTATGATTTTCATGAAATTACTTGCACTGGCTTTAGGGATTTTTGCAGATGTTCTCTACCACGCTGAGGAAATTCCCCATTATTTCAAGTTTTCTCAAAGTTTTTATGATAAATTAGTGTTGGATTTTATCAAATGTTTTTCTGAATCTATTGATAGGGTAATATGATTTTCCTTCTTTAGCCTATAATGTGATGGATTACATGAATTAATTATCAACTGTCAAACCACCATTTTGCATACTTAGGACAAATTCCACTTGGTCGTTGACCTATAGCTATTTTAAAAAGTCTTTGTCTAATTTTGTTATTAGGATATTGTTGACCTCACAAATGAGTTAGAAACTGTTTCCTCTGATTCTAACTCCTGAAAGAGATTATAGAACGTTAATACAAGTTTTTTCTTAAATGTTTGCTAGAACTCACCAATGAACCTGTCTGGGCCTGGTGCTTTCTGTTTTAATTATTAATTATTAAGTTATTAATTTTTGATGTAATTTTTTAATACATACAGACCTACTCAGATTATCTACTTTTTCTTTTATGAAGTTTGGCAGGCTGTGTCTTTCAAAATTAGTTCATTTCATCTAGGTTATCAAATTCGTGAGCACAGAGTACTTACAATGCTTCTTTATTGTTCTTTTAATATCGTGGACATCTGTAGTGATGTTCCTTCTGGAGTTCCAAATATTAGTAATTCGTTGGTTTCTTTTCTCCTTTTACCTAAATCAGCCTGGCTAGAGGCTTATTGATTTTATCTATTTTTTCAAATAACTAGCAAGTAGTTTTATTGATTTTTCTCTATTGATTTCCTGCTTTCAGTTTCCTTGACTTCTCTTCTAATTATTATTTCTTTTCTTCTGCTTGTTATGCATATAAAATTTGCTGTTTTTTCTGCTTCCTTAAGCTAGAAGCTTAGATTACTGATTGTAGGTCTTCTTTTTTAATATATAATTCAGTGTTATGATTTTGATGTTATATTTTCATTTTTATTCAGTTTCAAAGATTTTAAGTTTCTCTTGAGATTTACTTGATTAATATATTATTTAGTACATGTGAATATATGTGTATGTTTAATATACACATATTTTGGAATTTTTTATGTTTTCTGTTATTTATTTTTAGTTTGTTTATTTCTAGTACTACTGTAGTCTATTAGGAGAGTCTGTATGATTACTATTGTTTTAAATTTGACAAGATGGAGCCAGGAATACAGTTTATCAGCACAGTACTTGTCTGGCAAGCACAAGGTTGTGAGTTCAATTTCCATTACCAAAAATATAAATAAATTTTCAAAGATGTGTTTTATCGCCCATAATATGATCTCTTAGTAAATGTTTCATATGATTTTGAGAAAAATATATAATTCATTGTTGGATAAAGTAGCATAGAGATGTAAGTTATATCCTGTTGATGATGGGTGTTATTCAATTCAATTATATTCTTACTGGTTTTCTTCCTATTATTTCTCTCATTCCTAGAAAAGCTGCATTACATTTCCAAAAGTAATGGATTTATCTATTTCTCCTTGCAGTTCTGCCAGTTTTTGTCTCACATAATTTGATGACCTATAGATAGGCATATAACATCAATGAGTATTTTTTTTACTTTATCATTTTGTAATGCCTCTCTTTATATTTAATAAGTTTCCGAGAATATTCTGTCTAAATTTAACATAGCTATTCTTTCATTTTTGTTTTAGTTGTTTTACTTTGCGGTACTGGAGACTGAACCCAGGGACTTCAGGATAAGCTACTTCTGTAGGCCATTTTTATTTTTTATTTTGAGATAGGGTCTCACTGAGTTTCCCAGGCTGGCCTTAAACTTGCAATCCTCCTACATCAGCCTCCCAAGTCACTGGGATTATAGGAATGTCCCACTGGCCAAGCACTTGCTTTCTTTTGATTAATGTTAGCATGGTATATCTTTCTATTTGTTTTATACACACACACACACACACACACACACCTACACACGACTGTATGTTAAATAGATCTCTTGTAGACATTTCATCAGATCTTGTTTTTTAATCCACTACAACAAAATATATCTTGTAGTGGGTGTATTTATACCATTGTGTTGTTTCTTTTGCTGTAGCTAAACATTCAAAAGTATGGGTGGCCTCATTGGCATGTCAAGTAGGAGCAGTCCTGTAGGGATGAGTTCTTCTTCTAGGTTTTGTTTGTTTGTTTGTTATTGGGTATCGAACTCATGACCTCTCCAGGTAAATACATTCCTGGGAAATTCCACCATTAAAGAGCATACAATTTTGAACAAGCACTGAAAATACAGTCACTTTCTGATAAAATTAAGTTTTTCCTGCTACCTTGTTATTGCTCATATAAATTTATTAAAGTTCATTACCTTTTACTCTTTCACACCTACACCTCCCACACCCCAATTAACTAAACCAATTATGTTACATAATCTGCTCATTCTGGGACAACTTTTAAGATGCAGAATTTTAAAAGTAGAATAAGGTATTTCAAACTACCTTTTAAATAAAGTGCTACAGATTGATCAATAAATAATTTGTTTAAACATTATCACTGTAAAACAAAGATACCTTATTCTGCTTGACTGTCTGGAGAAAACTGAGTTCCAAATTCTAAACTTCCAAAAACAGGATTAAAATTTCAGATACAAGATTTCAGGAAACAGTACATTTTTGCATGCTACAGTAAAGGCAAGAAAGACACATCTGCCAAACTTCTTCTTATAATTAAATCACTTTGTACGGACATAGCTTTACTTTAGCGAATGTTTGTGGGGATTTTTTAATCAGATAAAAATAGGCCTGCTGTTTTCTCTATACCAATTAACATAGTTGACATTTAGCCAGATCTGCACTGGACACAGCAGGAGACGTACAGTTTGTCCTGATTCTGTGGGAAATGAAAAATGCAAGACTTGGCACAAGAAAAAAAATATGTGAACCAAAAAAAATTGTCAAATATAGCAAACCAAATTAATCTGAAGGCCAGTCTATGCTTTCCAGAGAACCAAGCAGGAAGGAAGACAGTCTGGAGTACTAATAAACACTAGAGACCCTAATTTTAACTATTAATACTGTATTTTAACATGTTTAGTTGACATTTTGTTAGAACTTCAAATTTTGTTAGATTTTCAAATTTTCTTTCTATGAGTTTGATAAAGGCAAAAGATTTATACGATCTGAAGAGAAACCACAGTATGTGTGAGTTTGGTAAAGGAACTGGTAGTACCTCATACACAACATGTAAAGGCATGTTAAAAATTTTTTAGTATAGGAAAACTACTTAGATGTCATCTAGTCCAATTCTTACATTTATAAATGAAGAAAGTTGGTCACTGAGGTGTTGCAGTCACACCTTTATAAAGTTACATGGATACATTGTCCTCTCAGAACTTCTGCCACATAGCCTTTGGCTCATGGACTCAAAACTTTAAAGGCATATCAAAACTATAGTAACATTTCAAATAACCAGAATGTGTGAAGAATACCTTATTCTGGTTCATTTAAAATTCTGCATAATAATATTTTGAAATAAATTTTATGTACAGATTCTTAAATACTTAACTAAAAAATCTTAGCTCATAGTCCCACCTTTGTAGTAGGTTGAGAACATGAAATTGCTGATAGCAGATAAGGTTTTTAAGGACAAAAATAGTGTACTTCATATTATTCAACCTAAAGTATGAAACTAAACCAGACTGAATATTTGAATAATGTATGGTGTTATGGATTAAAAACTGGTGGTTAACTTAACACTAGCTGAGTCAAAGCAGCATGGTACTGGGCGTAGATGGTCCACCTGAGGAAAGTTGCCAACAGAAATAAAAACGTGGGGATGAGTGAGGTGTTGTGGGTTTCTCCACGTGTTGCTCTTTGAGCCATTGGTTCTCCTGGAGGAGCTCGCCATGACTAACTTCACCAGTATGAGTTTGACGATTGTCATCAGAGGAGCTCAGGACCTTGTTGATGAGAGTGGCTGTGGCCCACTTTGGGGGAGCTCTGGTCCTTACATCAAACATCACTTCCTGGCTCCAGAGGGGAAGATGTGTGCTATTTAATCTCCAGAAGAAACTCCTCATACTGGCTTCCTGGCATGTACTCAATTGTTGTTATTGTTAGAGGAGCTTGGGGCCTCCGTGTCGCTGAGGATGACTGTGGTGCTTTTTAGGACAGCCCTGGTTCTTATTTTGAGTGTGACTTCTTGGCTCCCTCAATCTACCAGCACAGCTCCTTCACCCTACTGGCATAAACTTTCTAGCTTCTACTGCTGACCTTCAGGCCTTTCCAGCACAGAGCCATAAAAGAGACTGGGGTGAGTCCTTCTTGTGGGCTTTAGACCTCCCGTTGGACTTGTGGGAGGCATTGTCATGGGTTCTCCTTTATCTGGACTCTTGCAGGACATTGCTGTGGGATCCAGGCCCTTGGCTGAATATCCTGGTCTTTAGTGTTGTGGACAGATTTCCTGCACTTTCCTCTGTTAACTCCAGGTGACCATCATAAAATAATACTATAAATTCTGTGTCCTGATTCTAATTGTTCTCTGCACAACCCCTGACTGTAACATATAGTAACATAAATTCATCAATCCAATGAATATTTTATATTGTTTGATATAATAGCTCCTCATATATGTAGAAAATAGTCAGGCTTTAGAAATATCCTGACAAATTTGAGACTTGTCCTGCCCGGTCTTGAAGATGGACCTTGGTGACTCACCTCCTAGTCTTTATGCCTTCGTAGGCGTAGGGGTGATACATGTATCCAGCAGAGTGAGGAGCTGGTGGTATGTGACTTATGAGGCTTAAAGAGACTTTGCTCTTTCTTGGCTTATTCACTCTGGCAGAAATCAGCCACCATATTAAAAGAATACTCAAACAAGCCTCTGGAAAAGTCCAGGTGGCAAAGAATGCAGGTCTCCAGCCAAGATCCTGCACTAACTTGCTAGACTGGTGAATGAGCCGTCCTAGTAGCATATTGTCCAACACCATAGCGGAGCTTGCAGAAGCCCTGACAACATCTTGATTGCAATCTCGTGAGAGACTGTGATCCAGAATGACCCAGCTAAACTGTTCCCAAATTCCTTGCCTACAAAAAGTATGTGATATATTGTTGCTGTAAGCCACTATGTTTTGGGATAACACGTTGCTATTATAGAGCTTTAAAAAAGAAAAAAATAAATGTAAGCTGTTCCTTGGCTTGTAGCTGCATAACTCCATTATCTGCCTCTTTTTTCACATGGTCTTCTCTACCTGGATAATTTAGGATAATATCATATGTAGATATATAACTTTAAATTTTTAAATTTCTGTTATGGTAGAGATTGAACCCAAATCCTCCTGCATTATAGGCACTCTACCACTGAATTATAACTTCTAGCTCTTGATCTTTAATGTAATCATATCTGAAAAGTCTTTTCCAAAGGTCACATTTATAGATTGTAGGATGTGGGCATATCTTTTCAGCTCACTCCTTGCTGTTTAGATGTTAACTTTCCTCCTTCCCTCCCTTCTAAACACACACACACACACACACACACGCATGCATGCACACATGCACACACACACACACACACACACACACGCACCCATGCACCCAAGTCACAGTTGCCTTATTGATTAAAAAAAAACAAAGACTAAATAATATTAAGAACATTTACAGCACTACTATGGGGAAGAAAACAAAGAAACAAAAAGATGGCATTTGTTTGTTTTAAGGTGTAGTTTATAGCTCATGTATTTCTCATAGACCTGTAAGGCCCTTCCTAACTCTATTTTAAGGATTATTAATGGCATCACTCCAGTGCTGCTCTAGGAAGCCCTCTCTGTGGGAAGATCCAAGATCACACAAGTCTTTCTCTACTTTGATCCTCAATAACACTTGTTCAAAACTATTTTAGGGTCTATTCTCTAATTTTTCAACTATTCATCACTTATCTATTCAATTAGGTAAATTAGATTGTAAAGTCCCTATTGGCAGGACCACATCTCTGCATATTCTGGACATTGTCTGCTGGGGGACATTACATGAATATTATTATGTATTTATTGAGTGGCTGAATTAATGGAAACATTTTAAATTTACTTTTTCTTTCTTGAAGATCATTTGTCTTAGAAACTATTCCTTATTTCAAAACATAGTATAGTGATTTCCTACATGGACTCTGTTGTGGTTTGAATTTAAAGCAGTCCTCAAAGGATCATGTATTGAGAGGGTTTGTGCCCATGACAGCAGTGTTTGGAAGTGGACCTCTTAGAAGTTGGATGGATTCTGACAACTCTACCTTCATTGATAGCTTATGATGGAGTCATAATTTATGCATAAACTGTACCTGAAAAGTTCATCCCTAATGTTTGATGGTGAACAACACAATCCATAGAGACCCACACATCATATGTCTAAGTATTTTGAAGTCATATATCAAACCACCACACTTTTAGAAAGAAGTGTGTGACCTTCTGTCTTGATAAATTTCCTTTCAGCTTTTTCTTTTCTGCATTTCTTTCATGTTTTCCATTTCCATTCTGTCTTTGCCTTATATTATATTTATTCTCAATTCCTGAAAAGATTAAAACACAAAATATAATTTATAAAAAGTATTCAAATATATTTTCCATCAAAAAAGTAAATGAATTACCCTCCACCACCAATGGCGGGGCCAGCTGGAAGACAATGAGTTTGTGCTCTGTGTGCCTCCATTACATGCTGGATGGCAGAGCCAGCTGGAAGACAGAGAGTTCTCTCTTGGGCCTCCTCCATTACCTCTCTTAATGGCAGGCCCAGCTGGAAGAGTGTAAGACTGATGGAAACCCCAAGACCCAGGACAACAGCGTGGCACACAACATGCACACACTTTTGGAGGGCAAAGTAATCAGTGAGGCCAGTAACATGAAAGCATCTGAAGCAGCAGTGAAGAGACAGCAGTTAGGCTCTGGAGAACTTCACCAACCAAAGAGCAGTCCCAGCCCCTACATCCAGAGGTCAAGATCAGTTCCATACGCAACGTCTCTCTGGGTTGTAACATGAAATTATCATGGAACTGTAAACACCAGAAGAAGGTAGGTTCTTGCCAGAGTTATAAAAAACCAACTACATCTGGATGACATCCTTGAGAAATAGACATCTCCTTTCCTCCTTGAGAGAGGCCTCTATGTTAGTGGTAGAGCTATATGTCATGGGAAGTTGGCAGGCAGCAACACAGAAGACAAAATAAAAGAAAAAAAAGAAGATGGAGAATGATAAGACACAGAGGTGGGGTGTAGCCCTAGATTCCCAGTCCACACAGGACAGGCCTGAAACTCAACAAGATGGATGAAGTTGGAAGTCAAACACTGAAACTTACTGAAATGATGACAACAGAAGTAAAAAAATCAAATGGAAAAGGCTATAGAGAAAATGATCTCTCAAGTACAAAAAAGAAATGATGCTTAAAATCAAAGGTATTAGAGAAGACACATATTAAAGAATAGATGATCTTAAAAAAAAAAAAGATAGTGGCCCTGACGCAAGGCCAGCAGATTGCTGTAGCTGCTGGTTTCAAACAGGAGCCTAAAGAGAATTCTTTCTGTGGTCTGTTGGCCATTTCAGAACTTTGGAAATAGAATGGTCAATTCATCAGAAAGAAATAGCAGGTGAGTATGGTGGACTTTAGGGGGCCTGCAGGGGAGAAACCCTGGTGCCTCGGGACCTGCACCATGTGGTTGACTCGGGGTGCCAGGAGAACAAGGAGCTCTTTCCCTCTCTGGGGGGCGGCTATGAATGTGGCAGACTTTTGGCAGCCCAAAGGAGAGAGACCCTGGCGCATCGGGACCTGCACTGTGTTTGACTCAGGGTGCCAGCAGAACAAGGAGCTCCTCCCCTCTCTGGGGGGCGACTGTGATCCTGCCGGTGTATGGGCTGAGAATCAGACATCTCATGTCTTCCTGTCCCCTGTCCCATGTCTCCTCCCCTCCCCACTGCTTAGCAAGTGGGAGCCAGTGAACTACACATCTTGTGAAAAGATTGGCTACGTTATTTAGTATGAGCTCCTCATATGCAAAGATAAGGACAACCATTTGGAAGAAAACAAGAGACAATATGACAGATAGTGAAGATCTCTGGTTGTCTAGCTTTGAAATTTATGCTTTCTTATGTCCCGTTCTGTTCTGTTTTGTTGTGTTTAATTTTACTCCCTTTTAAAATCAGGTAAACAAAATTTAAAAAAAAAGATAGAAAGAAAAATGCCCAACATAGGAGAGAAATGGAATCCATGAAACAGATTCAAACACAGATCCAAGAAACTAAAACCTCCACTGATAGTGTATGCAACAGATTGAACAAAGGAAAGGATAGAGTTTTGGATCTTGAAGACAGAACTGCAGCTAGTAATCATGAAAAGAAAGACATCTCAAATATAGAAAGAAACCATGACAAATCAATCCAATAGTTACAAAACAAGGCAAAGAATAACACCAGATTAATTGGGGTCAATGAGAAAGCTGGAAACAGCACAAATGCCATAACTATCATAAATATATATGTACCTGCTAGGGATTTAGCTCAGCAATATAAGTGCTTGCCTGGCAAGCGCAAGGTCATGAGTTCGATCCCTCATACCAAATATATATGTACATATATATACCTAATACAGGGACACTTAACTATATAAGACAGGTATTGATAGACATGGAAAATTAAAGGGGTAATAACACAGTTTTAACAGAAGACCTCAATACACCATTGTCATAGAGAGACAGATGAACTAGACAGAAAATCAGCAAAGAAATATCAGAGCTGAAACAAACCTGCAAACAAATGAACTTAATAGGAAGAAGCCATGTTCCAAGGCCATGTGCCTATGGCCCTGGAGAGATCTGGTGAGCCCAGTGCAGGGCTGAAGAAGAGCCACACCCTAAGGCCCTTCCAACACTGGGGGAGCATAAGTGAACCACAATCCTGTGCCGCTCCACCATTCCAGGAACCCTGGATCAGAGGAAGCCAGGTGCCTAGCCCAATCCACTACATCAAAGGATTGGCAGCCGATACGGGAAACACCTGGGATGAAGCAATGGGCTGACTCAGAAGAACACAGGAAAATGTCAAGATGAAGGAGCAAAATACAATCTCATATCTCCAGCACACATAGAACAAGTTCAGGACACACAGACATAGTAGAAATTAAAAGTCACACACCTAAAATTTCTAAAAGGATAACAACTGAAGTAAAGAATACTTAATTCTTGTATAGTTTCATTAATTTTACATGCCTATGTCTGATGGTCTGGCAGCTACTTTGAAGATAACAAGAGTCATTAAGGTAAACATTGTTAATTTCCTATCATCTTATTTTGAAATCTTGTATTGTTTTCATTGTTTGGTTTTGTTTTGTTTGATTTTATTATGTCTGATGGTATGGGCAGCTATTCTGAAGATAAGATATATTATAGTAGCCATTGTTGATTTCCTATCATCTTGTTTTGAAGTCCTATATTGCTTTCATTGTTTTTTTTTTTTTTACTGGTTTATTCTGTTTTATTTTGTTTGGTTTTAAAATAAAATAAATAAGTAATTGAAATGTAAAAAAAGTGAAAAATTGTAATTATTTGCTTGCAAGTTATTTATATAGGGTATGTAGAATTATCTCTTTTGAAATTAAAAGGGGAAATAATGAATGCCAAATTTTAAAATCAAAATGATTGAAAGAAAATTTTCATTTGTTTGCATATATTAAGCATTTTAATAAAAAATAAAACTTTTTAGTTCTTACATTTATTTCCCATTCAGTGACCAATGTGAAGAATTGATATTGCACTTCAATGTGTTATATACTGTAGGAGACAATTTGCATGGTTCCTGTTGAATGCAAAACAATTGCTTCAGCATGGGTTAAACTGAATCTTGTTTCCATGCACTGATATGTACAGAGCTGGCTATGGTATTTTCGTCTGTCTACATTCGGCTATGAGTAATACAAATAAGACTAGCTGACGTACTGACATGTAATACTTGAGGCTAATTTGACAGTTTCCTGTTTCCTTGCATATTTCTCTCTATAAAAATTGAGCACAGGAGGATGGCAGAGCCATCTAGCTCCAGGAATGTCAATTGGGTATGAGCCTCAAAGTAAGAGGCTATAACTCCCTAGAGCACAAAAGTTTACATGTTAGAAACTGAAGCAACAGCCTCCTAAAACCATCCAAATGCTACCCTAATTGAGTTTTGCAGACTAATACTTCTGTGTATCATTCTCTCTGCATATTGCAAAGATGCTTTTCTCCCCAGCTGGCTATCCAGCTCAAATTACCCTGTTACTCATCCTTGAACCACTCTTTTCTTCAAGAGATAATAAATTCTGGGAGATGCCGTGGATCATGGCCTTTGTATATACTCATTTGGATCAGACGTAGGACCCCTTGGCTGCCCATAACACTGAATGTGTCTTAGTATCTCTACTCTTGCTGTGGGTTGTATTGGAGGTGGCAGATTGGAATTAACTTGCTGGGATTTCAATAACATTTCAATGGAATTACACATATAACTTTCTGGATTACAAGGTTGTAGGGAGTTGTTGAAACTGGAGACTGATCACAAATGTGGAGCTAAAGCAAGGACAGGCCTGAAAACACAGAAAGCCCAAAATGAGCCATGTGAACAAGAGGCCCATGCCGGCCAGGCAAACAAGTTGCTAGGCAACAGAGCTTAAATTGACGTCCTCCTCTTGAATGTATAAATAAATATGTTACAATGGTTGAGTAGTTCCTTCTCTCTCATCAGGAAAGTAAGGGCTCTACCTGGCCCCAGCTTTTGTCTCTTTTTATTTTGTCATCCTCTCATGGTCCTTCACCCCAGAAAGCTCAAGAGCTGCATAGGTTGTGGCATCTGAAAAGTTAGTCTTTTCTTTTACCTAGACACTTCTGTTATTCAAATCCACCCAAATTGCTGGTATATATATATATATATATATATATATATATATATATATATGTATCAATGTAGAGTATATCAATGATATACTCTACAAGACTTCTCAGCATTTAGATATAGTTTTCTTTCACTTAGGGACACAGGACAATACAGGACAAGAGATGTAAAGAAGTGTTTTCCTGGGTCCTGAATGCTGTTAAGCACAAGAATAGATGCCTCAGAAAATACAGTATGATATCAATGCTGAAATCCAGATCTAAAGTACCAGTGACACCCATTCATTATTAGTAAATTTATATTTTGTGTTATGATATTTAGGGCGTCCTAAAGCTAGGTGACCTTGCTCAGGTATCAGAGATGTGCTCTTGCACCAAAAGCTAGTCACTGAAAGTCAGAAATTTCTTTATATTATTTTTTAAAATATTTTTTATTATTTTGAAGGTATTAGAACACAAAAGAACAAGACAGAACAAAGCCAATTGAGACAGTGTAGTGAAATTGGTACAGACCTTCACAGCAGGTTACTGGGATAACAGTAATAGGTACCATTGTATATCTCATTATCTTCATAATAGTTGTTCTTTTAGTCAGGTATAGCAAAATCAAAGGAAATATAGAACATTACATAAGTTATCAAAGCAGAATATTGAATAGAGCAATACCATTAATCAGAACAAAGTAAAACAGTGATAAAAAATATTTGCCTTCATAGAGATGGTAGAAGGAAATCCCCCTTATTTGCTATATTGCATATGGTCAGCCTCCCAAGAGATGCTCAGATCTCTGGCTCCCACTTGCTAATGGTGGAGGGGTGGGTGTTTGATTCTCAGCCCAAGCATTGGTAGGCTCACAGCCGCTTACCAGGGCGGCATGCTGGTTGCTTGGTTTCCCATTGCCCTAAGTTCTAATCATGGCACGGATCTCATGAGACACTGCAGCTTCTCACCCTGGGGCGGCCTCAGTCTCCCTTTATATTATTATATATGATTCATGGATTTAAAAAATGAAGTTATTTGTACTAATATGGTATACTAGAGAGAGTATAGACTATGGTAAAAGGTGCTTGTCCTCATATCTCTTGCTGTTTAGTTGTGTGACTTTGGGCAAGTTACAAAACCTATTTTTTTTTTGTCTCAATCTCTCTATATATAACCTTGAAGGCTAGTTGTGAGGCTTAAAACCACCTGTCTAACCAACTAGAGAACAGCATATGGATCATAGCAAGCACTATATGTGTATTAGTTTTACATACATTTGTCAAGCACTGTGTTAAACCTAATCCACTCTTGGAAAAAACATAATAATTAATAATAATTATGATCATCTTTTGAATACCTTCATTATATAGCAAGTACAGTATTTACATTATTGCATTTAATCCTTAAAGCAGCCCCAAGAGGTAGGCATTAATCTCAGTTTGCAGAGTAAGAAACTGAAATTAAGAAAGGTTAACTAATCTGCTCAAAGGCACAGATAGTGACAGAGGTAGGCTTTAAATAGAAGATTTCTGAATTCTAAGCCTATAATCTTTTCACTTTGTTGTTCATGGACCAATCATGTCTGATAATCACAAATTTCTAGTTCTGAGATAACAGAGAATAGTACTGTTACTTGTTAGGATAAAAATTATCAGTAAATTGTAATCACCAAACTAATCCCCCTGAGGGTAGAGATAGTTTGATTCCTCTCATGAAGAGCTTATAATAATGCCTGGAACATAGTAGGTACTCAATAAATATTTGCCCAACTAATTATGATTAATCTGGAGTCAATGATCAAAAATATTTTGTGAATTGGTGCTCTAAAATAAATTCACTGAGATATCTGTAATACTTCCTCTCTTTTACCAAATTTTATGATAGTAATAATTTTTTAAGTTCAGTCATATGTATGCCTTTTGTTCTTGCTTTGCTATATTTTTAACCATAGCCTATAGACCTTGACTCTCTCATGAATTCTTCTAAAGGTTCAAATTTATTCATATTTCTTCTGGTTTCAACTATTATTCTTATGGTCCTTGTTAGATAACAAATTACAGGATGTTTAGAGACCTTTCCTTGTTTAGATTTGAACTGCTTAGGCAATTTTTTTTCTCAAAAATACTTATGGTATACCCAGATTCATAGCAGTTTGGAATGTGGTTATTTGGACCATCTGTAATTTAAATTTAGGTTTATGTATTTAGCAAAATAGTGGAGATGCCATAGAGTTTTATCCTGGATTTCAATTCTTCAGTTCTTCAATTCTACACGGAGGAAACTGTAGTAACATCTTTAAAATGCATTTACCAGCTAGTTTTAGGGAGAAAAAATTGACCTTCCAAGTTCATTCTTCTGCACTGGACCAGAAGTAACAGCTATTTATTTATATTTGAGTTTATATTGGGGAAAGGGAAGGGATATTTCAAGTAAATTCATGCAGTGATAGTTGAATTGTCAGACACAATTTAACTATCCACTCCTCCAATCTTCCTTAACAATGAAGCCTTGATTTTAGCTATCCTTATAGCCACTCGAAAAGAAAAAAAGGAAGGGAAATAGAAGTTCCTGTATAGTTATATATATAAGTAGGTAGGTTGGTAGGTATGTGATTACATTCTAATTAATGACACTGCAACAAAATTGTCCTTTGGGATTTCCTAGAAGACTTCTTGAAGGGAGTTCATTCTTCTTTCTTCATCTCTGTCTCCTTCATTTGGAGTGAGAAGAGCCCAGTCCTGAATTACTGAACTGCTGTATTGAGCTTCAGCTGATGCGTGAAGTGGGTGCAATGATTCTGAAATGTTAGTAGAAGCAGCGTATGGCAGGTGACAAAGCAACAGTAGCGTTTTATCCTTGATTGCAAAACCATTATACCAAGACTGTACTTCTATTTCCAAACTCCATTTATGTGGGGAGAAATTAATTTATATCTTAAGGGATTCATATTTATGGTTTTCTGTTTTCTCATTTGTACCCAATCCCAAGACACAGATGAATCCAATACGATTTTCATACAGTATTGCTCTCTTGGGTGAAGTAAAGAGGATTTGAGCTTGTCTCCAAGATCATCTCCTTTTTCTACTCACCCCAAATATTGTAGCTGCACCTGGCCCAACAAAACTAAAGACATCTCGACAGCTTCTTAAAAGACAGGGAATTTGTCAATTAATCCTAGGGTAAGCATACAGTAGCAATTTCTCTAACAGTATGCTTATGTTCTTCCTTGATGATCTGGTTAGAAATTCTGGATTTTGTTCTATGAAATTAGTTTTAATGATTGGTTTACACAGTTCATTAATTATACACCTTTATGGGGCCCCAGGCATTTTCTCAGAGCACCAAGAAAAACTGGCAAACCAAATGTGACTTTCAACCTCAGATTTTGGAATGATTTATTCATCATATCAAAAAGTACCACCTATCTATTCCCTCAGAAAGCCTATGTTTTCCTTTTAAATGTTTCCTCATTTTCACAATCTAGTCTCTAAAATATTTCTATCTGCTATTATGTATTGGATCCTATATTGTGGTTATGTTTAATTTTTTCCCATGAAAGTATATTTTACATTTCCAATAATGAATAGTTATTCATTAGGTAGATAAGAATTGAGAATGAGAGGAGAAAATGAAAAAAAATTAGACTGACAGGCCCCCCCAAAAGGACAAAATTTATCTTCAGAATCTTACACATTAAATGTTTTAGCTAAACAAATTCTTATATGCAATATGAAAAACTTTTAGCCAGGAGGAATAAAAATCTAACAAAATCAAAAGGCTGATTTTCTTATGATCTAATAAGATAACTTTGTTTCCACAATTAACAAATTATTGATGTTGTTAAAATAGCACATGTAAAAGTATGCTTAAATATTCCTCCAATGGGAACAATGTACGTGATTCAGACTATGAGCAATATCATCATAGGATGACTTTTGGGAAATGTACGCAATTGCCAAATCATATCCTGGGGTGCCAGAATGTGTGAGTCTTCTACCCACTATAAACTCATGTCTCCAAAATATGTTGACACATTTATTTGTCATGTCTTCAGTCTGCAGTATGTCACAATACAAAAAGTTCTGGGTACAAGGTCAGAAGACTTGAGTTCTAGTTTGGGCTGTAACAGATATAACCTTGCATCTGCCACTTGATCTTGCCCAGTGTCAGTTCTCTCACTGTAAATTGGAATTAATAATACCTGTACTGCCTGTTACACCAATATATTCTAAAGATAAAATTATATGCATGTATTAGTGCTTTTTAAACTTAAAAATTTAAGCATTCTGTTACTCTGTTACTGCATGTTTTCTTACCTATACCCTTAGGTCTACATAAAAATCTTCCTGAAAGCCTTATTTTTCATATATATATATATATTTCTTTTTATTTAAAAAAGAGAAAAGTCAGAAAAGAAGAACAGAAAGCAAAAGGCATAAACAACAACAGCAAACTCAAAACAATATCAATATAGGTTTTTAAAACAGAATGAAAGAAATTTAGCAATGGTTGTTACATTGCATATTTTTCTTTGAAAACCTTATTTTTGATAGGTAAGAGTCAGCCTAAGAGATCTTTCAGTGATCTCTTTCAAGAGCAAATTATTTAATCTCTCAAATCTCTCTAGCTATAAATGAGTTGGACTAGATTGATAGGTCAAATGTTATTTAGAAGCAGAACATTTTTATAAAGTTTTTTAGAAGATCACCATATAAAGTAAGCAAAAGTAGGTTTGCTCTTGGTTAAAATGGGTGAAGCCAGAATAAGAAGAACTGAGAGTCCTACCTAATTATGTTTCTTTCTCTATCATAGCCATTTCAGGCAGCCACTGAGGCCCCTCAACAATAAACCTGCGGCCTTTCCCATTCTAACTTTTTATAGTTGATGCCATTATTCTTGCTCATATGTTCCTATCATTTTCCAAGCAAAACTGTCCCTACCTTAAAGTGATAAAGAAGAGCTATAGTATTGTTATTAGATGGACCGATGTGCTGCCTCCCTAGTGACTTTAATTAACAAGTAGTTCATCTGTCCATCATCTCAGTCATTCTGAACTCTTGTTATCTGACAAAAAGATGCGTTGAATTATATATAAATCAATACAGCCAGATAGGTACCAAGTGCCTTGAGATGAAAGATGCCCTTAAGAAGGTACATGAAATATATCAGCCCTCCTTATAGTAGAGAATTCTGCATGAAAATCTAAAAATGAATATTGAATGGACAATTTTCCAAGTTGTTTTTCATTAAATATACAGAAATACTTCAGGCTCTTTAAAATTGTTTTTGGGAAGAATGACTCAGAGATGAAGAAGCTACTTGTAATAAAGCAAACAATTCAATGTCATTTCTCAATGGCCCAAACAAGGCAGAATGCTTAGGGAAGTTGGCAATCTTCTATTGGATACACAGATTATATAATCATAGAGTACCAAAGCTGGAAATGATATTGGAGAATAACCAGTTGGTTTTATAAGTGAAAAATATAAAGCTCAGAAGGATTATGGACTTAAAATTGGGAATTAATTCAAGCTTCATTAACTAAACATTAGCTGAGTGCTAGCTCTGTGGTTGTGTTTATTTCTCTTCCTAGAAATAAGAAGAGAAATAAACCACGATCCTTGTCCAAGTAATGGGAGAAGACAAATAAGTAAGTAATTGCAGTTAGATTGTTACAGTACCAGTACCCAAACACTGTGTCCAAATTCTTAAGCCAATCTGTATCTTACCACCTCACAGCACCTCTCAGATGTAAGCCTAAGAAATTACTAGTGGAAAACCATAGTGTCCTAGTCACTTTCTTGTTGCTTAGACACAATACCTGACACCCACAACTCTAAAGAGGAAAGGTTTATTTTGGTTCATATTTGTAGAGGTTTCAGTCCATAGTCTACTGTCTCCAAGGCAGGGCAGTATGGCAGAGGGGTATCACATAGGAGAAAGAGGTCATGACACTACAGTAGGAAGGAGAGAGAGAGAGAGAGAGAGAGAGAGAGAGAGAGAGAGAGAGAGATCAGGGGAGGATGGAGGGAAATAGACCCTTCCAGGTTATGGCCACAGTGACCCACCTCTTCTGACCAAGTTTTACCTCCCAACGTCTCACCCTGCTATAAACTCAGCAGTGGAATAATCCACTGATAAAGACCACACCCCCATAATCTACTCCTCACATGAAGCACATGAAGCTTTGGGGGAACATCTATATATGAACCACAACACATGGTCAATATATACAAGAATACTATAATGTCAATGAAGTTGTCCATGAAGCCTAGGATGCACAGGTATTTATGTACATTTGTTGAGGACCTATGAATAATATGACTTTTTCTGAGACTGGTTTTATGTTTTCCAACCTGGGTTTAAACTCAGTTTTCCTGCCTTAGCCTCTTACAAGTAGATGGTATTATAGGCATATGTCACCTCGCTAGGCTTTTAGGACTCTGCTCTTATAAGAAAGAAACTTCTTATGAAGATTTTCCACCAATACTTATAAAAACTTCTTAGAACATGTAGGGAGTCATTAATGGAAAAGTTCTACACAGAAAAGCAATCATAGCATGGTCTTTGCTCACTCCAAGGTCAAAACCTTAAAAAATTCCATTATCTACTGGCATTATCTACTTTACAAACTATCCATGTAACTTTTTTTTATTAGCTGCCTGTTTTTTTCTTTAGTAGATAAAATACTGAAGAACTATGCAAATGTTTCAAAGATCTGTATTATCATTTAGAAAGAAAAAACAAACACAAAAGCCAAATGAAATCCTATAGCCATACCTATAAAAATCACATTTCTTTTTCACTGGCAAGATTTAAATATAAATTCTTCCTTAGAAATTCCTACCTATTATATCCTTTCTAATCTACACTACATTTACAGCTATAATGAAAACCAGAACATATAGTTATACTTTGGTTCACAAACTTAATTTGTTCCACGATTCTGGAAAAGAGGGCACTATTCGTGTTTGTGCAGGAAAAATAGCCTCAGTCATGTTTGTCATCTGATGTAGAATTTGCAAGCAAAGCCAAAATTTTGCCAAACACTTTTGTTTGTGAACCAAATTGTTTGCAAACAAAAGCATTTGTAAACTAAGGTACCACTGTATATCTCATGGAAACACTAAAGAATTAATATTCCTACATTAACCTCACAAAAGTTTAGCAATAGCAGACCGAGTTCAGGTTATATGTTAGCCAGCTTTCCCATTACTGGAACAAAATATCTGACACTGCAATTTAAGGGAGGAGAGGTTTATTATTGGCTCATGGTTTTAAAGATTTCAGCCCATGGTTAGCTGCTTCCATTACTGTGGGTCTGAGATGAGGCAGACAATCATCGTGGAAGGAAGTTAGGGGAGCAAAGCCACTTCATGGAGGCCAAAAAGCAAAGAATAAGGGAAGAGGGCCAGCAAGAGATATGCCCACCAAAGGTATGCCCCAGTGACCTACCTCCTCCATCTGGGCCCACCTTCTAACAGCACATTGAGTTAGCACTTTTATGACCCAGTCACCTCTCCAGAAGTCTCTTAATCCAGTTATGTTGACAACTGAGATTAACTGGAACAGGTTGCTTTACAAGTAATTCATCATTTATCCATTCATCTATCAAGAAAGATTTACTGACTTTTCTACATAAATACTATGATACTAGGAGCATAGAATAGAAAGTTTGAAGACATACCTACATCAGAATTATCTGAAGGACTTGTCTTTAAAAATGTTGGTTCCTAGATCTTAGTGTAGGTGCATTATATTGATTAGCATTCTGGACTGCAGACAACAGAAACCAATTTGGGATACCTTAGGAAAAGAATAAATGCACTAGAAGGACATTAGAGGTTCACAGAATTGACCAGAGATTGGGCCAAGAAAGTTTGGGAACCACAACAAAAATACTGCAGAAATGATATGGTCTGCATGCTGGCACTGCTAACATCTTGCATTCAACCTTGTCATTATACCACTGCCATAGCCTGAAAGTTCTGAAGAACCTCCAAATAATGGACTCGAAGGCCAGGCCTAGGTGACTTCCTGTAACTGTACACAAAGGAAGAGTCCTTGAAAGTGAGATTAGGATAAAAATGAGAATGGATTTGCATGCTGATTGCTCAAAAGTTGCAAATGTCTGGTTACCCCTGTAAATCAGAACTTCTGAAGTTTATTTGGGCTGGGAGTTTTTTAAATTTTTAAACAAGCTTCTAAGAATTCGAGAGTCTGAGACAAACTGATGTAAAGGATATTATCTGTATCCTAAAAGAGATTTAAATTAAAATGGAAAGCAGAATTAGCTCATTCATGAAAATAAAGAATAATTCTACACTCCTGATCACATGTGCACTCCATCTCTACCCCTTGCTCTCTCATCAGTCGCCCATTCAATCAAAAGTAAGCATCTTTACAATAGAATTAGACTTAGGAAGTAAATTGCAATAGAATATAAATCTTCATTCACATTTTATGCATAAAAGCAGGTTTGGAAGACTGTACACCAAATTGACCAAATTGTTAACAATGCAAAAGAAAAAAGAATTCCAAGGAAAATACAAGCAAATGTACAACAGTTATATAGATTATACATATAGTACAATTCAAAGTGACTAATTTTTAAATTTCAGACTCTTGTGTACTTTCTATATTTTCTAATTTTTCTAGAATGAGAATCCAGTTCATTGGGAATACAGTTGATCACTGTTAGTGACAATATTTAGGTTTCACATGGCTGGTAGTTTCAGACCTTCAAAAAGTACATAACATTTTAAGTTACAGAAATTTTAAGTTATAGAAATTTTCACCAATGTCATTTGTAGAATGTGAAATGAAAAGAAGTGGTCACTAACAAATCCTACAGTGCAGTTAGTTAGGTACAATGTATTTATTCATAAAATCAACATTTGAGTAACTGTGAGTACAGCTTTATCCTAGGCACTATGTTATAGAGAAAAATTGAGAAAGTTCTAGCTAAAGAAAAAATACCTAATTTTAATAGGAAACAAAAAATAATAGGAAAGCCAGGTGTGGTGGTATACTCTTGTAATCCCAGTGCTTTGGGAGGTTGATACAGCAGGATCGCAAGGTTGATTACACACCTGACAACTTGGCAATTTAGCAAGACCTTGTCTCAAAATAAAAAATTAAAAAGGACTAGTAATGTAGCTTAATATGAAGGCCCTGGGTTCAATCTCTAGCAACGCACAATAAATGAATGAATTTATAAAATATGAAAGCACAATATAAACAAACACATACGGTAAAATCTACATTCCAGATAGTGTCTGTTGTCTGACTTCACAGCTCTAAAGCATGCTCATTTTAAATTAACTCTAGTGGATGAGAGCAAGAGAGTTTTTTGTGTTGTATTGACACGATAAAGGCACAAAACTGTAATAGAAGATTCATACTAAACTCTGAAACAGAGCATCAGCCACTTTGTAGTGCTTGGGCCGGGGGCAACAAATAGCTGCCTGGCTTGTTAACTGGAAAGTATCCACTTGACACTAACAATTGTCATGCTCCTAGCTGATTGCAGGGCTCAAAGACAAAATAGAAAACAAGTGAACCAACAGAAGCTAGCAATGATCAGACTATTAAACAGTAGCTGTCTCTTAGTAGGGGCTCAGGAAATGCTCATTGTTCAATTGTCATTCATATAAAAAGACTTGCTGGTGATACACTGATCGATCCACCCTTTCTCCTACCCTTTCTTCTTCATGTTCTTACTCTTGTGGGTCCCTCCCACATGTCACACACAAAGAAGAATCACAACCTACAGTGCCTCTTTAAATGAAACATAAAATGAATATCAGAATGCTAAACACTGAAAAATGCAAAGGTGTATTGCAAAGGTAAAATTGCAAACCATAACCTAAAATGTATGTTAAGCTGGAGGTCTATCTGGGAAAAAAAACCAAAAAGCAAAGAAAAGAAAAGCAATTTGAACACAATTAAGAAGGGATTTTTGTGCTGGGTTTATACATAATATTTCAAGTTTTGTCTCTATGAAGCTTAGAGAGATTTGCTAACCACATATTAAAATGCAGTTGGCTGGTTAACTCACAAGTCAAGACTTGCAGATGTAGACCATTATTATTATGAATATTACAGTTAATAATTATAATAAACATTATACAGCACTGTATATTACCAAAGTACTTTACAATATTCTTGGCTATTACTCTGCTGATATTGTCAGTTAAAGTCAAAAGTAGTTCTTTCCTATTCACTAATGAGAATGAAGTTTGACTATTTTGTGGAACCTATAGAAAAAAAAAGATGCATTAAATTTTTAAATATTTAGTGTAAATTTAATTAAAATACCCAACTAGATAATTTGACTAAGAGTATAATGAAGCTATATATTAAATATTAAATAATTAAACTAATATCATTTTATTTTAAATTTTACTTATAAGATATAACAGACACTGGCAGTCTACAACAATATTTTTACAACTTTTCTGATGATGTAAATCACAAAGAGTATTGTTAAAAATGTAATTCCTTAGCTCCCAAGACTTGGGCTTTCTGATTCATGAGATCTTGGATAAAACTAGGGAAATTGTATTTTTAACTAATACCATAATAGAAAAATAGTAGTTTCTAACTCCTACCTATATACTAAAAACTGGATACACATATATTTTACTTGCACAATCAACTTGTTATCCATTGACATATTTTTTGCTCTTTTTAAAAATTTTTTTTATTAATTTGAAGGTAGTAAAATACAACAGAACAGGATGGAATAAAGCCAATTGAGACAGTGTAGTGAAATTGGTACAGAATTTCACAGCAGGTTACTGGGATAACAGTAATAGGTATCATAGTATATCTCATTATCTTCACAATAGTTGTTCTTTCAATGAGGTATAGCAAAATCAAAGGAAATACAGAATATCATAGAACTTATCACAACAGAATATTGAATAGAGCAATACCATTAATCAGGACAAAGCAAAATAGTGATAAAAAATATTTGCCTTCATAGAGATGGTTGAAGGAAATCCCCCTTATTTGCTATATTGCATATGGTCAACCTCTCAAGAGATGCTCAGATCTCTGGCTTCCATTTGCTAACAGGGGAAGCGGGGAGATGAGATGTTTAATTCTAAGCCTGTGCACTGGTAGACTCACAGCCCCTTACCAGGGCGGCGAGCTGGTTGCTTGGTTTCCCAGCGCCCTAAGTTCCAACATGCCACGGATCTCAGGAGACGCTCCTGGTTTTCACTCTGGGGTGGCCGCGGCTTGCCAGACCACAGCCACTTACCAGGGTGGCAGGCTGTTTGCTCTGTTTCCCAGCACCCTAAGTTCTCTTTTTTGTTGTTGTTGTTCTTAATAATAGTCCATAGCATTCTAAGATGGTGTTATTTAGAAGAAGCAAAGTTGGAAATGTCAAATAACTAGACTAACAGAAAATATCTACAACAAGGACACAAAGTCAGGGTTACTTAATTTTAAAAATTTTATTACATCAAAAATTTTTAATTCCATCAAAATATTCCTCCTTACTTCAAACACATTTATCCCACTATTCTTTTCACTTTCTGAAGCAGTTCTAAAAATCCTCTTTCATGAACATCTTTAGTTGCACTGTCATGGCTCCCTCAATACTTGAATCGATTGAAAATATTTACCTTTCATGCTTATTTTGACTTTGGGGAAGAGCCAGAATTTAATCCATATCAGTGGGTAAAATAGATGAGGACACACTGCAATCATTTTATTTGACATAAATTGCCATAAATGTTTGATCAATATAGAATGATCATAAAATATGATGTGTAAATTAAAAATTTTATTACAATAAAAGATATACTACCATTAATCTCTCAAAACACTCGTGCTTCAAACATACTTATCCCATTGTTCTAGACAATGTATATTTATTGTAATAAGTTTCTTTAACTTAAACATTTACCACATCTTTTAATCTCCCCTTGCACTGTCTGTATTTTCTCATGTACATTGCCAAATCTTGTATCTCAGAGAGGAAGAGTGGAGGAAAAGAAGCAACATAATCTTGATAGTGCATTCCAGTTTTTCAAAACTAAATAAATATAAAAAGTTTAAAAAATGATAAATCAACCTTAAAATTCTCCAGTTGAAATGTAAAATTGTTAAAAAGAGTCATGTAGAAGTCCTAGGGGAACTAGGACTAGAGAAGGTCTATGGTCAAAATATAGGTGGAATACTATAGTTAATTTCTCTGTTGTGTTGAGGTAGATGTTATTTTGTTAGGAAGAGTCCATTTTACTTGAGGTAATAGAGATAAGAGTAAATACGTTGTTTAAAAACTTTTTTATTTTTATTAGTGCATGTTTGCAGTACATAATTACATTCATTATAGGTGTTTGGTACATGTACATACATTTTAAATTCTTTTCTCACTCCCTTTTCTTCTCCTCCCTCCTTCTCCCATCATCTCTGTTATCTTCCCTTTTGCAAAAGATATTCCTGTTTCCTATTATCTATCTTTGTTTTGCAGTTGAATTTATTTATACATTGGGGACTCTCATATAAGATAAACTGTATGGTATTTAAGCTTGTGTATCTGATTTATTTCACTTAACATTAATGGTCTTGAGATGCATCTATTTTCCTACTAATTGAATAGATCATTGTTATGGTTTAGAACTAGAATGTCCGCCAAGACCCTCATATGTTCAGAGGTGAGGCTTTTGAAAGGTGATTGGACCATGAGGGTGCTATATTCTTGAGTGGATTAATCCACTGGCCCTTTCATAGCTGACTTGCCAGGTCAGCTATGCCAGAAGAGGCAGGTGGCCTGAAGTGCTTACCTCCCTCCTTAGCTCCTCTTTTCAGTCTCTGCTTCCTGACTACCATCAAGTGAGCAACTTTCTTCTGCCACATCTTTCCAGTATGCCTTTCCTACCTTGGAATCAGGTCTAAATGGACTAAATCCTTTAAAAATCATGGCCCAAAATAAACCTCTCCTCCTTTAAATTGTGGGTGTCAGGTATTATGTTTCAGTGACAGAAAACCAAGACAGTCACTATACCTGACAAGATCCCATGTATTATTTCTCTGAAGTTGGCAATTCAAATTTTAAGGACATTATTCTTTTCTGGTAGAACTCTTTAATTTTGACTGAAAGACACTAAGACAAAAAGCAATGCCATATATGTATATGTATATCTATATGTATATCTATATATATATATATCTACATATATATCTATATCTGTATGTCTCCATCCTCTTGTTCTACCTTGATGTTGAAAAGCAAGATCCTTCAAAATCTTGATATACAAGCTTCACTGTAAGAATCAGGTTGTCTGAACAAACAGAATAAATAATTTTAACTTTTTCAAAAAAGGCAAGATAAGTCAAGCTAGTTTTTGTGGAGAACATAAGTTGTAGTATTACCTTAAGAAGCTGGGGATACAGCTCAGTGCCAAAGATCCTGATGCGTTCAATTCTCAGTACCAAAAAGAAAAAACAATTACCATAAGAGACCCAGCAAAAACACTTCAGGTCCTTGATGCAGAAATGGTACAGATGGTCTATAACCAGAGAGGGAACCTCTGTCAGCAAGTTGATACTGAAATTAGTGCCCTTACCCTTTTAGTATGTTATATGGGTAAGAATATAGAAAATGATGAGTGTTTTCAGTTTTTTTTTTTTTTTACAAAATATGACTATTTTCTTGGCTTTCAAAAAATACTTCTTTGGTTTCTCCGTATCAATGTGTCTTAATATTTCTGTTTACATCCATCAGGGTAGGTGGTCTTGGAAATACAATATAGGGCAGAGTAGTATGCTATTTATAGTTTAGGTGATACCATAATTTGCTAATGAACTTAGCTCAGGGGAGCTTCCAAAAAGGCAATAGACCTAGCACATCATTAAAGGACAGTTATAAGAATTATCATATTTAATAAAAAGATCATTATAAGAATCTTATAAACGTGAAGCTCTTGATTCTAACCCCTCCTTTTTTTTTCCCCAGAGTCTGGAGTTGAACCCAGGACCTTGCACTTGCCAGGCAGACATAATACCACTGTGCTATACTCCCCCCACTCCATTTTTTTAAGAGCTTGGTTCTAAAGCAACATCAAAAACCATGTTATTCCAACTTAGAAAAGATATCCTTAGAAAAAATGAAAATGTTCTATGGGAAAAGTTTAAAAATTTTGGGGGGAATGGTTTTCAACTACTTTTGAAGCATAATTTGTACATGAAGAAACACAGAGTGACTATAAATTATTCTACGTCCTAACGCACTAAGATATTCTGCTTGGTAATCTTCACAATGCTAGGCAATTGCTGGTCTGTGGAATGCCTGGAAACTAGCTTGGTTGTTTCTGGCCTCATGGTAATATTATCCCAGTCACTACCAGAACAGCCTAAAGAAAGGTTTGGTGGGGTGATTCAACTATATTCCATAAGGGACTCAAGCATGTATAAATTTTGGTATCCTCAGGGGTCCAGGAACCAATTCCCTGCAGATATGAGGAACGATTCTTGATATGCCTTGGAAAGAAAGCTGAGAGTCAAGAGAAATGAAAAGGCTATGGGCAGTTACTTCATATTTTAAAGCACAGCATTGAGAAGAAAAAACACTTGAAGCACACAGTGAACTGCAGGGTATGAATAGAATAATTTACCTAATCACCACCAGTATGTTTCTCTCTTGTTCTCTTGCTTTGCACTCTTTTCTGTTATTTGACTATTTTTATGTTCCTTTGTCACATATGTCTTACTATTTCCTCTTCTCCTCTTTCTGTCCTTTATCAATCATTCTTTTCTCCCTTCTCTGGGCCTGTTTCTTTGACTTTTATCTCTTCTCCCCTCTACTCCTGTTGTCATTGCTGCCGCTCCATGCTCCATCCTCCATTCATGAGTCATCTTTTAAACTCAAAAATTAGCCAAATATCTCTCTTGCTTAATCCAACCCTTTCCATTGTTTTTCATGTTACCTAGAACACAGTTTTACCATATCCAGCATTTTCATGAGATATTTTGTACAAACTGGATTTTGTTTATACAGTAAGATGTTATCTCTAGTGCCCATGCACACAATATAAATAAGAAAGTATCAGCATTCATATATAGGCTACAAAAATGGCAAATTGGTTAGTGTCTGTTCTGGCATAAAAGTGATAAGCTTCACTGCAAAGTGAAAATTGAAAAGTGAAATTAATGTTGAAGTGGATCAGAAAGCTAATACCTGATTTCTGTTTTCCAGACAATAGGAAACTGGAAACATTGATTGGTGCTGCAAGTGAAGCTAGAATATGAGAGTGTAATAGAATGGTCTGCAGCATAGTGAGAATCAGTAAGTAAGAGATACAGTTGCCTGGAGACTAATATGATACATAGTTATGAGAAAGTGATTAAGGCAAGTGGTTTAGGATTAGAACTCTGAAAAAATAGCTCTTATAGACTGAGTACTGTTGTCTAGAATTCTTACAGAGATTTCTAAGATAGGTATTTTTCTTCATTGCTAGGACACAATACCAGACACCCACAATCTAAAGGAGAAATTTATTTTGGCTTACAGTTTGTAGAGGTTTCAGTCCATAGTCAACTGTCCCCAAGGCAGGATGACATAGCCCAATGGCATGACAGGAAAACTGGCTCATAGTATGAGGGACCAAAAATCAGAAAGAATTAAAAGAGGAGCTAAAAGGGAGATGAGATAAACCCTTCCAGACCACACCCTCGGTGATCCACCTCTTCTAACCAGATCCCATTTACTAATAGTAAACCAGCTGTATTGCCCCTGTCATTCAATCTTCTCTCAAAAATCTTCTGTATGATTGCATGAGGTTTGGGGGAACATCTGCATATAAGCCATTATTTCCTCTCTATAACAAGTGAGTAAATTGAAGGCCAGAAAGTTGAATGACTTACCAAAGTTATCTTGCTATGCAAAAAGTGGAGTGATGATTTAAATCAGATTTTTCCATCTTAAAGCTGACATACTTTTGCCTGTACCACACTGTCTTCTTTGCAGTGGTGCACTCCATTTATTTCTGTGATTCCTGGAATACATTTCAGGGCACAGCATCCTCATGGAATCATGCCTAGTTGAATAGCAAATGCCTCTGTTGCCAGTGGAGAAGCAAAACTTAAGAGAAATGTCAAAGCCAAATTGGGCCCAAGTTTTGTTGACTAGGTGGGTTTCAAGCCTTGCACTCTTGTTCATCTTTACTTTCTTCCCCAGCATTCCTCACCTCCTTGTCTCACCTCCTTGTCTCTCCTCTGTGGAAATAACCTTCTATGTGCTAATAAGAAAGTCTTTTTGGCCATGGTGTGAGGAGAAGCAGCAGCTCAGCAAAATCACTGCAAAGAGCCTGTGCAGGCTTCCACGTGTGATCTGAAGAGCTGAAGTATACAGCCCTCAGAGAGAAAGAACTGGGTAAAATACAAAGCTAAATAGGGAGATAAGCATAAGCAAATCTTACTGACAGAGATGAATTAGTTACAAGACTCATTCCCCAAGGGAAGAGATTTGGCTTCATCCTCTGAGATTCTTTGAGTAAAAACCATGTTGTGTAGGACAAGTTGGGGGAGGGGGAATCAATGACTAAGAGGTACTTGCCACCTCTGAGTTTTATGAAGATTAATGAGGCATTTTTGATTGGAGGAAAAAGTAAAAATAATAATAAAAATGGAGAAGTGGGGCTAAGGCACTGCAAAGATAAGGAGGAATAAAGCTTTGGGCTGTTAATCTGAATGAGAAAAATGATTTCTTCCAACTGGGAGATGCAGAGCTAATTATTTCAGAGTTTTGGATTCAGAATTCAGGTTCTTCCATTTACCAATTTTATGTACCTCAGCAAATGAGCCTTTCTAAGCCACAAAATAGGACCAATACTCTATTTTATATGCTATTTCTGACTGTGTAATAGAGCTAACATCAGTACAGATAGTTTTTATGACATTTAAATGAGATAATTTATGTAAAAAGCCTCAGAAAAGTGTCTAAATCTGAATCTAATCGTCCACACCTGTAATCCCAGCATGCAAGAAGCTGAGTCAGGAGGATCACTGTGAATTTGAGGACAGGCTGTACTACATCATGAGACTCTGTATCAAACAAACCAACCTCCCAAAACAAACAAGGGAACACACAAATGAAAAATAGTGTCTAGTATGCATTACACGTTCCGGAAATAACTAATTGTCACTGGAGCTTGACTTCACACAGAGGGAGAAACGTGGCTGTGTTGTTAATACCAAGGTCACAATTATAGGGGCAGTTCTTCCCTTTAAATTTAACAACACTGTCTCCTCAGTTTAGTTATTTGCTGTGTTAATAACCCACATCCTCCTTACTGACTTAGCTTTAGCTTAACAGCAAAGGTGAATATAAATATGATATATAACACCTCTACTCTTAGACAAGTTTGCCAAAGAGCAGCTCAATACACATTGCTACTTGGATAAAGCCACCTCCCTACAGAGAAGGCAGTTGTGCACAGGAGCAGGAGATAATGCTAACGACACTGTACGTTTAGTGTTTTACAGTTTACAAAGCAGTTTTTTTTTTTTTCTGAGAATGGTTAGTACCTTCATTTTAAATATAAGGAAATGGAGGCTTACAGAGACAAAGCAACTCAAATAAGAGGGTGAAAGGTAATTGGATGGTGCAGCAGGGATCTACCCAGCCCCTCTGATTCCACGTCTAGGGCTATTTGGTACCAGAAGTTACTGTAAGGGACAGGGACAAGTAGAAGACTAGAAAACTAGTTGCTTTCAGTCATGAAAACAGTAAATTTAAGAGAAGAAGGAAGCTTTCAGATTACCTGTACTTAATTATTAAACTGTATTCAGGGAGTCCAGTAGGAATGGAGGGAGCCAAGTAGAAAGTGTAATTGTATATAGTTCAGATTTTATTAGTTAAATTTACAACATTAAAGTGAAAAAAAGTTGAAAAGTCTCACTTAAATTAACTGTCTCATTTCTTCAAGAAAAACAGTAAGGCTAAGGAATGCCAAATAACTTGTCTAAATCTCATAACTAGCAATGGACAAAGATAAGGCTAGCACTCTATCCTCAACCATCTGCATATTTAATTAACATGTCATAAATGCTCTCATTCTCCAAATACTTTTCTTTGGTTACTTTAATCGAATCAATTAAGGGTGACAAACAATGGATAATGAGCTTTTGCCTTAGTCTCTTCTGATGACACTGGGAGGTTGAATAAGTCAATCTGAATTTTGAATTTCAGCTTTTCCATAGGTAAAATGGAGATGGTAATTCCTCTTGAGGCAGCTCCTAGTAGGACTGTCTTAATAACTATTTAAAAAGTGGTGAATGTTCTCAGAATGGTGAATGTCTTCTGGAGGAGACACAGTTAAGTTCAATATCTTGTCATTTATAAATGCCTACCCAAAGTGTCATTGTTTAAAGCAGAACTGAAATTTACCATGCTAATTTATTTCTCATTTCTCATTTGAAACTGTGGTTTGTAACATTGTAAAGTACTACTAATGTATGAATGAATCTCAATAGGGTGAGTTGTTTTAAAAATTGTGAATCTCAAGAACTTCTTATCATATTGGCTTTGGATAAGATTTTGTCATATTTTGTTACCTGCAGGTGGAAAGTAAAATTTTTTTAGGTCAAATATCTTTTATTTTAGAAAAGTTATAGAAGCAGCTATCACTCAGAGTTCTAACCAACCTGGGAAGCTCAGAGCCAGATGAGATCACAGGACTTGTATGCAGGTTATGGAATTTGGAACTTACCCATCTAACTGGAAGTTTGCCCTGTTTAAACAAGGAATACTAACAAAATATTATCACAGACTTTCAGGCTACTCTTGAAAATAGGCTATTTTGCTCATGACTTTGGCCAACTTCTTAACCTTTCTGACTCAGTTTTCTTACTTGTGTTTCCTAATCTTTCCATGTAACAGTACTGACAAGAATCACAAGAGACAAAATAGAGTGAGATCTTTCAAAAATTGTGAAGCATCTACTAACTAAAAAAAGTTGTTATTTTAAAGTATGTCAAACACTACAATTATTTACAATGCATATTCCCACCAAATTCTTTCAATTTGTTAAAAATATTCACTTGGAAAGATAAAATACTCAGGTTAAATAAAGGTGGTATCTTAATATGCTAGTCTATGCAGAAAGTAAAATGCCAATACTGAGCAAAGCAGAGCTAGAACTAAGAAGGCAGTTACTTCCTTACTTGGTGTTATCACAGAACAACAAACTATTTTTACATTTCCAATTAAGAAAAAAACTTCATTAAAATTCCACTCTGGGTGTCCCAAATTTATAATACTTTCCTTGGAGGAAAGCATTTCTATGCTTATATATGACACTTTAAAACACCCGGACCTAGTTTCTAGTGTGCACACAACTCAGTCACAGAAGTCAACTCACATTTTAAGAGTACGGTGTTTACTAGTAGATGTCTGGCTAGAAACAGTGTTGGCAGGATCCTAGCAGAGGCATTTATTCTCACTGCTGATGTGAAACCGGACTGCATAATTATGCCCTCTTGTATTAAGCCTACCCAAGACTGTCACATCTTGAAACAGAAACAGCAGCAAGTACCTACTAAAGTCCTCAGATTTTCCTGCAAAAGGTAGTACATCAGAATGTTCCCATATTTCCACTTTTGCTCCAGCTATTCATTTCATTTAGAACTTTCTTCATAAAAGCAACTTTATAGAATACAGTGGACATGGGTCTGTTTTGCAGAATATTTGGGAGCAAAGAGACAAAAAATATTATATATGTGCCATTCCAGACCAGGGGGGGGAAAACATCAAACATTTCCTTGTGGGGGCATTGACCAGAGGTATGTATGAGATGGATAATGCAGAGATAGGAGCTTTTAGGGCCAGAAGCCCAAAACCTCCTGGAATGTAAGGTTAGAGATTAAAAGATAGCCTACAGGGCCACAAGTCCAAGTAGGATCAAAACACATTGCCTTAAGGACTGAGTGCTCTGGCCCTTGTCTTTCCCATACTCCAATATATTACTTCACTTGGCCCAAAAGTCAGTCATGGTACAGACTACCCTCCCCTTCCCCTGACCTATGTGAATTCCTGCACAGATGTCCTGTTATTTTTCCTTTATCCTTGCTTCCTGGTTCTATCAATAAAAAGCAACAGAAGCTTCAACTTTGAGCCGCCTTTTTTCCTGACTTTTTCATGCTGAAGGGTCTTGGTTAAGGCTGCCCCTCTGGGTCTTCTCAGAGGTCAAACTGCACATAGTCTCTCATCCTTTGCTCTATGCTGTGCAACATTCCTTGGCAACAATACTAAATATGGTCTGAATATTAACATGTCCTTAATATAGAAAGACAGTATAGGCTTCATCCCCTGCCCCAGAAAAATCTATTGCCAGTTATGTACTATCATTTGCTTTTCTAGCTTTACCTAGGAGTGAAATCATCAGCAGTTATTTGTCAATAAGGAAGAAGGACAAAGACATTCATTTTGGCTGCCTCTACTTTGTTATTGTGTCCCTCTTCTGAAGGAGAGTAATTTCATGCTATTAAGAATTAGATTACAAACATAGATAAATGGGAAGCCATTTGGTATTTAATAGAATTCAGCTCATGTGCATAGCCCTAGAAAATGATAATTGGTAAGATTCTAGGGCAAAGGAAATGAATAACAGCAAGCCTTAAAATGGAAATCATTAGAATAATAGTCTAGCTGTTAGTATTATTTAATGTCAGTATTACTCAGTATTAGAGACATTAAGGTAATATCATCTGATTTCTTTTTGTTATACCTCATTTCTAGACTTTCAAGGAATCTTCATTCCATTTTCCATATGAGATGCTGCTTCAAAGACTGTAGAAGTGAACCATGATATGAGGCCACTAAGGAAACATTAATTTTTGAGACTGGTATTAAATAACATCTTTATCTTATATGAATAATTTAATTACAGTGTTTGGAAAATATTCTAAAGATCTAACTATTTTAGAGATAGGAAGATATTTATCTGAAACCAGATGTTATGGTTATTTCAGATGGATTGGAATTCAGACCTGGGGTAAGAAAAAGTCCTATCTCATTCTTTCCATTCCTTTCTTCTATTTATCCTTCATATTTCTACTCTTATGGCCATTTGGTACTCCTCATCTATATATACAGCAATATTTCAGTGGAAGGGATTCAGGAGATAATGTGCTAACGTGCTTTTGTGGTGACATTCAGAGATACACTTGTAAGGCAAGACATTGCTGCTTCTTTCATACACCCTGCAGCAAGATGTTTGTGCTTTGACTATTGCTACAGATATAGCAAACGATTATCCTTTTAATCTTTAACATTGTCAGAGTTAATATATACCCTTTACTTTTCATCACTGCCAGTGTTAATATAAACCTTTTAATTTTTAACATTTTCAAAGTTAATATAAACCCCATTAATGCTTTCCAGCTGGTGAAACACAGGAACGATCACTATGAGCTAGTTTTATCAGTGGTTTTTCCAGTCAGTAGCTAGTGCACTTTTTGTTATAATATTGTCAATGGTTCTAGTGATAACTGCATTTAGTTCTAGTACAATTTTGGCATACTAGGTCCTATCATTCTCAGTACTCCAGTGTAGATTTCTTTAGAGTACCACTCATTCTTCCAGACTTCTTCTGCCATTGTCTTTGCCATCTTGTGACCTCTCTGTGCTGCTATTTCTTCTTCTACGGGCTTTATTACCTCCTTGCTTCATTCTTCCAAGTATGTTTGACAGAGACTATCACATACACTAAACTTTACTAAGCATATTAGTTTTTTTAGGCTTTTGTAATATTGTACCACAGACTAGGTTGCTTAAACAACAAAAATTTATTATTTTTTCTTTTTTTTAACAAAAGTTTATTGACTCATAGTTGTAGAGGCTATATATTCAAAATCCCCATGAAGCTTCATGCAGTTATAGGTGGGGCTTTTTCAGAAGTGATTACACCTAGAATGTATGATCCTGGGATCAATGTGTGGTTCTATGCTAGGATGAAAGGCACTAAGGTTAAGGATGTGAGTGCTACCACCTTAAGTAACCAGGATAACATACAAGGGATAGAAAGAGCTGTTGTCCTTTTCTTGCTTTGCCCCATTCTGCCCACCATGAACTGTTTCTCTTCTCCAATGCCTTTCTGCCACACCATCCTGCCTTGGAGCCAGCCAATTGTGGACTGAAACCTCTACATGCTATGAGCTAAATAAACCTTTCCTCCTTTAACTTTGGGTGTTGGGTATTTTTTCTCAGCAATGAGAGAAAAATAATTAAGACAAAAATTTGTACCAGAGAATTAGGGTCATTGCTGTGATTGTACCTGACCACAAGGCTCAAGAGCATTCAAAACGGGCTTGTGAGAAGAACAGCTAGGAAAGATCTGGAGGGAGATACCAACTGAAAAAGTAGAGCTGGAATGTCTGAGACTGTACTTGATGGGAAATTATGGTCAGAGCTCAGAAGGCCAGGGTGTTGAAAGAAATCTGGCTTGTAAAGACCAGGCTCAGGAGGCTTTTGATGGGAAGAAGGGCTGCATTGTTTGTTGGACTCCAGACGATGTGAGTTATGCCTTGGCAGTAAATTCATCTGCATTTTGCTCATGTCCGGCATCTTGTCTGAGACTTAAGGGTGATAGACTAATTAGTTGGGTAGAAAAATTTCAAGGCAGTCTAATGTTCAGGCTGAGGCATGGCTATGGTTGGGGGATTTTTTGTTTTTTTGGTACTGAGGATTGAACTCATGACTGCATGCTTGCAAGGTAGGCGCTTATGCCACTGAGCTAAATCCCCAGCCCTGGTTGGGGGATTTTGGCCAGGTGTATATTGAGAATCAAGAACAAAGAACCCAGAATGATTCAAAATGATTTGGGTTTGCCCAGAAAGGAAGCACCGGTAAAGCTGTGGACTGCAAAGATAAAGGAAAGGTACTGATTGCTAAGAGGGAACAGAATAGAAAAGATGACCTGAAAGCATTGCACAAAACAGGAAGATTTCAACCTTTGCAACCTCAGTATTATAAAAATGAAAGACTTTGCTTTGAGAACATAGCCCCAGAACACCATCTAGAATGGTGGTGGCATAGGGAAGTTGTTCCTTGGGATTTGATTCGTAAGCACTCAATTCCTACAGCCAAGAGAAAAGGAAGTCTGGCAGACCTTGGCATCATCCACAGGGTGCTGTATTTTAGGTGCATGCAGAATACAAGAGTTGTGGGATCAGGGGCTTCCATCCAGATTTCAGAAGACCTGGGAGGCCAGGCAATGTCAAGCTGTGAGTATGAAGCTAAAGGTGCAGTGAAGACCCCAAAATGTTGAAGAAACCATGAATGTGGATTGTTTGTGGAAAACTGCAACAAGGAAGCAGAGTCAGCCCCAGAGACTAGCCACAGAATCTACAATCACCAGAAGTGCCACTGGGCAAAGCCACCCAACCTCTTTGCACAATTTGCTGAGGATGCTGGAAGTGGGACTGTGGGATTTAATGTTTGTCTTGCTGAATTTTCATCTTGCTTTGTTTCCATTTCTTGCTATCCTCCATTTGTAACTTTTGGAATGAAAATGTCAATCTCATGCCATTGGATGTTGGAAGTGTTTAACTGTTGTTTTTTTAAAAAAATCTGAACAAGAGCCTGCAAATAAAGAGTTTGCTTAAATATCAGAGGAAACTTTGGACTTGGATTTCCAACAATGCTGAAACTGTTTGGACTTTTGAAACTCTTAAAGATGGACTAAATGCCTTTTGCCTAAAGGGATATGCATGAGTCTTTGGGGAACAGGAATTTTATGGCTTGCATATACATGCCCTCCTAAAGCCTCATGCAGCCATAAGTGGGGCTTTTTCAGAGGTGATTGCATCTAGATTGTGTGATGTTGGAATTGATTCAAATTGCATGATATGATCAAAGGTACAAGGACTAAGGGTGTGAGTGCTACCCACCCTAAATAGCCAGGGTAAGAGATAAGGTATACAAAAAGCTATGGTCATTCCTTGCTTGTTTTGCTACCTTCTACCTACCATGAAGTGTTTCTCCTCTGTGATGTCTGTCTGCCAGAACACCTTGCTTTGAAACTAGCCACTAATGGACAAAAACTTCTATAAACTGTCAGATAGATAAACCATTCCTCCTTTAACTTTGGGTATTGGGTATTTTGTCTCAGGAATGAGAAAAGTAACTAAAACAAGTCCTCAGAAGGCTTGTTCCTTCTGAGGGCTGTGAGAAAAAGATCTGTTCTAGGCTTTTTTCCTTAACTTATAGTTGGCTGTATTCTTTGTGTGTCTTAATATCATCTTTCCTCTATGCATGTTTCTGTGTCCAAATTGTACCTCTTATAAAGACAGTGGTCATATTAGGTTATTATCCATCCAAAGGACTTCATTTTTACTTGATTACCTCCGAGAAGATAGATTACCACATCAGGTCACATTCTGAGGTATTAGGTTAGGACTCTAACATACTGTTTTTAGGAGGATACAATTCCAATCAGAATACAAAACCTTCAAGGTAAAGGCAGAAACTCCCCAAAGCAAAGAAGAACTTAAATTTTTAAAGTATCATTATCATATCATCCAATGGCAATAATTAGTTCAGAGACTCTCTCTGTCTCCTGCTACCATGCCTTGGGGGCCAGATCATCTGTCTGGTTGGAAATTTGGTAATGCCTATGCCTTTCTTTCTATTACAGTTAATTTTATGTGTCAACTAGCTTGGGCCACAGGGTGTCCAGATATTTGGTCAGACATTATTATGTGTGTTTTTCCATGATGGTGTTTTTGGATGAGGTTAACACTTAGATGTGTAGACTGAGTGCAGCAGATCACCTTCGATCAAATAATTTAGAGTTATCCAACCAAATAAGGCCTAAATAGAACAAATGATTGCCATGTCTTGTGTAAAATATGAATTCTTCTCCTTAGTGACTTCACACTGGAGCATCTGGTCTTCCTGGTTCTAAAGGAGTTTTCAGCTTTAGGAATCAAACCAGCATATTAGTTATGCAGAGTTCAGACTTGCCATCCTTCATAATTACATGGGCCAATGCCTCCATAATCTCTCTCTCCCTTTCTCCTCTGTCCTTCTCTCCCTCTCTCTTTTTCTCTGAAAACCCCTGACTTTTTAAGAGCAGGTCCCAAACAACATAAGTATCCTTTCAGAATCTGAACCTATCATCCTCAGAGCCGGCCATTTATCTTACTAAATACAATACTCAACACCCCTAATCTGAAACGTCTTCCTCTGGATTATTCCTCTGGTTGTTAGTCATTTTTAGGGCTGAGATGCCTCCCCCAAAGATCTCTCTGAGAATAAGGCAAGAATATTCCCCCTAGTCATTTCCAGATGCCAATCTTAGCACAATTATGGATTGAGAAATACTGAGGTCCAACCCTGAATGCTTTGCTACATGAACACAAATTCTCACATATTTTTTGTTTACATTTCAAATCATTTTCCTTATCTAATTTGATTTGGGGGTTTTCAGGCAACTAGAAAATTCTTTACCAACTATATGTTATAGCATATATTGTATATATGTGACTTTGTAAAGAATTAACCTTGACAAAGACACAACATAGAATGTCCTGAAGTTAAACAGGTCAGAAGGAACCAAATCAGTCTTTCTAAATTACAAGAGGTTAATCTATTCCCTCTGACTCTGTGGCTTGAATTTCATCTCTATTTTAGTTATTTTTCCAGATTCTCTATCACCACAGCACCTGTTTATCTCTCCCCCAAGACTGTGTGATTCTTCTTTAAAAATTTAATATGGCAAAAAATATTGGCTTTTGGCAACCTTTGCATAACTGAGACAAGCAGTATTTTCAAGAACAGCTTCACTAAACATGAAGGAAAACAGAAAAGAAATAATTACAGAAAACATACATGGTATAAAAATAGGCATATTTTCGATTGCAGGTTGCTGTTTCTAGAAATTCCATTTAAAGCAGGAAATCTTTCCTGGGCACAGAGCTCATTTGCCCTTAGTCAACCATATCCCTTAATTTTGCTATATCCTGTCTGAACTCCTCCCCCACCACTAACACCTCATCCACCTCTGAGCTCTACGGTCTTGAGCCACTGTTTTAGTATTTAAGCCATATTACAAAGGAAAAACACCTAAGATTTTACTTTTAAAACAAGCACTCTTCTAATAAAAATATCTCAGACTCACAAGGACTGCCAAAATGTTGCACTATAAGAAATTTCAAGAACCACTGGGTTTCAAACACTAACCTTTCAAAGCACTGACATAAAACCAACATAAACCACAGTGTAGTCTAAGAAGTGATTCCTGGGATAACAAGATTCTTTACATAGGATTGTATGGTTAAATAAATCTGAATAATATTGGGTTAAACTGTTTTGTAATTTTCCCTTCTGCATACTTCTAAAGCATTTTCATGCATTCAGCAAATTTTTATTGAGTACCTACAATGTGACAGGACCCAAGGAAACTTTAGTGATGAAGGAATACGAGAGATAAGAGTCTTGCCATGCCTTGCCTTATAATTTCACGCCCCCCCCAAAAAGGTGAACAAATAAACAAGATCATTTCCAATAGTGCTATGGACTGAAGTTCTTAAGGGGTGATATTACAAAACAAAGTAAGTGGAAAAAGGAACCCAGAAGGCAGAGTGAACAATCAGTCTGAAGACTTGATAAGAAAAAGCACAGCATGTTGAAGGAAGAAAAAGGAGCGTCAAAGGCCAGAGCTGTGTGATGAGGTTTGATCTTAGAGACCACAATAAGAAGATATTATTGTTAACAAAGTGGAAAGAAACTAGAAGGGTTTAAGTCCTGGAATGATCTGATTTACCATTTGAAAAAGAAAAACTTCCTTTATTGGAAAATGATTGTTGTAGGGAGAAGGGAATTTAGGGCACAAGATTTCATGTGGAAGCTAGTTGAGAGGCTCTCGGAGTATTCATCTGGGAGATGATAGTAGAAGTGTCAGTGCAAATGGAGAGATGTAGATGGCTTAAACACATCCTTGAGTAGAACAGGATTTCCTGAGGGGTTAGGGTGGAACAAGAAAGAGAGACAACAGTAATGACTTCTAGATTTGTATCTTGAGTAATTAAATATATGGTGGCAATATTAACTATGCTGGGGCAGACCAAGGGGCGAAAGAAATAAAAAATCTGCCTCATTCACGTTAAGATCAAAATGCCTACATATGTATGAGGTACCATCATGTATACATATCTGGAGCTTAAGAGAGAGGTTTTGATATAAAGTGAGAAAATTGTAAGCATAGAGATGGCATATAAAATCATATAATTGGGTGAGGGCAGTCCCTTCACATCTTTACTGAGTGTAGCCTCAAATATTATGAGACATTTAGCTTTTTAAAAAAAAATTCACAGCTGTTATTTTGGTGGAAGAGAAAGATTGGAAGTCTGGAGAGGCCCAGGAAATAAATTCTGTTCTTTAGGGGCAAAATATACATTATTCAGGATACTAGCATATAAGGCAGATGTTTCAATCCATGTACACTGAACTAGAACATCATTTGATGCTTTAGAAATAAAGATCTTTGGCAAAAGGGAAGAGAACCAGAATATGAAGGGAAGGTGAAAACAAAGAGGCAAAGGGGATGAAAAAAAAGAATTAAGATGTGTATTACATGTATTAACACCCCACAAAGAATGTGATTGCTATATAATGTGAACATGCACCAATAAAAATTTTAAAAATTAATTTAGATGGAAATATTTTCTCAGTTTTCCATTTAGTGTTTTACTTGTTTTTGTTTTGGTTACAAGGAGCAGAAACTCACTCAAAAGCCCATAAATTAAAATATATGAGGGAATATGAAGGAATTCCTGAAAAGGAACTCGTCCAGTGCCAGGAAGTTATTGGGATCTAAGACAACTTCAGGGTTAGATTTACCCGTAGGCTCTTCACCTCGCCCCCAGCACCGCTCCTTAGATACTCATGCACCTATAGACACTCACAAGCACTCAGAGGCTCAGAGGCTTCTCTCATAGTATCTCTGAGACCTCTCATATTATGTAATCACATACTAAGAAATTATAATAAAATTCTCTATATTTAAACACCACAATCCAAGTGGATCACACTTGTCTTGGAGGTCTGTTTTATATATACATAAGACCAATGCCCAGGGAGGAAAGACATGATCCAATGATAGGAGTCCTAAAGGGGTTTGCTAAGCCTAAATTCTGTTCCTGTGAGACTATAGGGAGATAAATTCACTTGAGTTTCCAATTCCTCTTATATAAGGGGAACAGCTTGGATTGGTTTATCTCACAGTGTGACTTGGTTGTGGTCATGTAGCTAGGTGGATCAGAGCAGAACAGAAACCATATTTTTATCACTTAGTCCAGTATTTTTTTGTTTCATATATTATACTGTATGTCCATTTAAAAGATTTTTTAAAAATTCAACCCATTTTTTTCTCAACTAATTGGACTGTTGTGCAAACACTTCAAAAGACAGTATGGTACACTCAAAAAAGTTCAAGATGTGAAACCATAAAGACCTGGGTTTGCATTTAGGTCTAATTTCAGTTCTGTTCTTTTGGAGCAGTTACTTAACGCCTCAGCATCCATTTTGTCATTTGCAAGTCAGGTGAATATAATATGCAGCAGGGTTGCTGGTCGGCCTAAGTGAGACTGTCTGTCACAGACATAGACTGTGTGTCACAGACATAGCACTGCCATTCCCCAGCTTCCTTGCTTGCATTATTTGGGGGAGATAAGTAATTATAGCAAAATACTGATGAAACAGATGAGAATGAGATGTGTGCTAGTTTCATGCCCTGTATAAGTAATATTTATTCTGGAAAATATTTTAGTTCAAACTTTCTTGTTGAAAACCTTTTCAAAATTTTAGTCCATGTTTCCCGTTTGGAAAGCACACACTCTAAATATAATTGAATCTTTCTTGATGATTGACGACTCTGCCATGCCTCAGGCTTATTATTCCAAACAGTGATTGAACTGCTTGGAAAAAATATGCAGAAGGTGCAAAAGGTAGTTGGAATGTGTTGAACTCAGGAAATCTTCTAGCAGTTTGTTGTTTTTAATTGAAATCCTTGCTAACAATTTCTTTGTGGTTGCAACTTCTAAATAGTGCAAACATCATCTTTATAATGAAGACTTTGGATAATGTGTTCTGTTTAAACAAATGATGAACAAACTTTTGTCTTTGTCTTTGTCTTTGTTTTCAATGCCTACTTTATAGAAGGACCTGAATCAGGTACCACTGTGGACATGAGGAAATAGAAAAATTACTTCAAAAGCTTAAAAAAATGTATGCTGTCATTAGCAAGGCAAAACATAACTTGTTAAAAGTAACTACGAGAGCCAAACAAATGACGGAAGTCTTTATTTAAAAAAAAAAGTCAGTACTTGAAATGGGACTTGAACCATAGCAGCATTTGGACCAGCAGTGCTCAGCAGTAGCAGGAATGTTTGGGAGAAAAGTCTTTAGAGCAGAGGAAAAAAATTTAAATAAATGCAGGGGGATAGGAAAGCTCAGAGTATTAAAAGGACTATAAGTTGTTCATTTGAGAGATAATTAAGGCTGATACAAGGTATTCATTCGGGACATTCCTAGTTTTTGATAATGTGTACTTAATATACAAAAAATTTCTAAAAGTAGGCTTCTGTGTTATAAAAATGGGATCTGTGATCTGCTGTGCATTCCTTTGTAAATTATTATACATGTGATTTATTATACATAAATCACAAGAAAAACACAGAACTTCCATTTTGTTTGCCATTCGAGGCCTAGAACCACCTCTGGGACACAGAGATGTCTGGCACACCAAGACCCATTCTCCTTTCTAGTAGAGCGGTGGGAATAAGTCTTGGGCTTGGACATCTGTTGCTCTTCTATAAGCCTCAAGCCGAGAGCGTGGAGGACGGAGAAAGACAAGTTTCTCTAATCTCTTCTCCACTTGCCTCACCTGTCCTTTGTTTGCCAGCCAAGTTTTGCACACATTCTTATCCCACACTGACTCCTTAAAAAACAAGTTCATCTTTCTTAGAAGGGAAGATAGCATGATATCTAAGTCAATGCATTTACACACTCTTCTCTTTATGAAAGAGGAAAATGAAAGAAAGAGAAGAAAATCTATGTAGAACCCTGGTGTTATGAGATATGACTTAGTTTGGTTTGCTGAAGGCAACACTTCCAACAGAGGTTTAAATGGGGACAGGCATGACACAGAAATATGTGTTCCACATTGAAACGTCTAAGTGAGGCCCTTGTTAAAAACTGCTAGGTAGATACTTTCTCAAGCAATTCTAAGCATCAACTGATTCTGATAAAGAGAGGAAGCTAATGAGATTCTCAAACTCAGCTTTCTACACATAAAGCAAATGTAGACTGGGCCAAAAATATGGCATTGTAGGTTTTTAAAGAAATATGTGTTTCATCAGGGATAATTAATGAGGGAGGCACTGGTGTTTTCTTCCCATTCAGAGCCAAATCTCTCTAGTAGTCTTCTCTTTTTTTGGTTGTTGGTTTTCCACACATGGCTTCTTGGTTCCAGGCCTTCACTTTTATTATACTGCAAAACAGCTCCTTGCTTAGTGAAAATCCATTCCTCACATTGCACAGGGTCAGAGTGGTAGAAAAGAAGAGAACTTATTGATTATTACATTTATCTTACTGATGTTTGAGAAAGGGAAAATGAACCCAGGCATATAAAACGGTCTTGCTGGAATATAGGGTTGATAGAGATGGAAGTGAGTGATAAGAAGTTATAAGCTCATTTAAGTAGTGTTTTGTGGCTTACAGAGTGCTATCTCATAGGTGATCTTTAATATCCTGTGATGCAGGTGATATTATCATGTCCATTTCCAAGTAAGCAAACTGAGGTCCTGTAAGAGAACACATAAGCCCAAGGCAGCCATGAATATAGCTCAAATTATGAAGTGGTGTATCCTGAAGGCAGTGGGTCAACAAAACTCCAGCACAGGCACATCTCTCCATCCTTGTGTAAATAACTGATGTAGTCACTTGCTCCATATGAGGTTTGGTAGTGGCAGACATCCACCATTGTGTGTAAGCGGCTGACAACCACAAGAGCGCCTGGACGGAGGCAGCTGGTTGGACTGGTGGCCTGAGGCCCACCACATGTGTGTGTACAGCTGAGCAACACCTGAAAATAAAGATGTCTAATCCCTTCCACGACAGTTTGTCTTTGCTTTGGGCTTCCCAGTTCTCAAGTAAATCTCCCTAGACTGAAGTGCTGACAAAAGAGATCCAAACAATTCTCCTATGAGGCAACTCTGAAAAAGGCCAACTCTTCCACAGAGGGGCCTGCATTTTAAACTACACAAAACAGAGGGAAATTGTAGAATGTGAAGTGTAAAGTTAGCCTGAGATTATAGAGGCATTTGGGGTTTAATTGGAAATGAAGGCAGAGTTGGGGTGAACTAGAAACTTTGAGACTTTTTTTTTTGATACCAGAGATCAAACTCATGACCTTGCGTTTGCCAGGCAGGCACTTGTGCCATTGAGCTAAACCCCCTGCCTGAGACTACTTCTTGTTCTCTTATTTATTTTGTGAATAATGCCTACCTCTGTGGTCTTAGTTTTTCAGGATGACACTGAAAACATATTTTTTTTTAAAATTTTAGCAAAAAGAATCTGATAACTACTTTCATGAATGTCAAAAATGTCTGGAACTTTTGCTGATATTTTAAAAATTTTTTTTATTTTAAAAAGGATAAAACCAAGGAAAATAAAACAGAATAAAACCAATCAAAACAAACCAGCATAAGTGATACAGGACTTCAAAACAATATGAAATCAACAACAGTTACCATAATGCCTCTTGTCTTCAAAATAGCTGCAGACACCTTCAGACATAGTAAAAATCAAACAGAACACAACAGAATAGAAACCATAAAAACAAAACAATGAATGCAATAAAGGACTTCAAAACAAGATAATAGTAAATCTAAAATGGTTACCATAATATATCGTGCTATCTTTTAAATAGCTGCTCATGCCATTGGATATAACAAAATCAACCAGAACAAAACTCAACCCAACAAAATAATAAAAATGATACAGGACTTCAAAACAAGATAACAGGGAATTAACAATGGCTACCACCTTCAGAAGGCGATCCCCGCTAGATACCACACTGTGTACCACTCTCCTCTGAATAGATGACCAGACCACTGGCCCTAGACCTGCAAAGTCAGTGAGACACCAGAACACCACCAGCATCAAATTGCATTTCACCTCAATAGCTATCATTGCAGCCTGTGTTTCTCTTGATCAGCTAGTCACTTATCAGGGCTGGGGTAGGGGTGGGGAAGGGATTGGTTCTTCTTGTTTGCCAGCCCATGAGCAGGAAGGGGCTGGGGTCTGGCTGTCCCCCTGCCGGCAGTGGCCCGTGCATGATGCTGGTTCGCACAGGGGGCTTGCTTCTTGGTAAATCCTTGTTCTCTCCCCCTACAGTCCGAGAATGGTGCTGACTCACAGGGAAAGGCTTGGGTCTGGTTCACTTTAGCTCATCTTAGACAAGGCTTCAGTGCTCGCCTGGGCAGCACACTTAGCCTTAGCCAACAAAGCTTCAGCAAACCAGCGCCTGTTGACTAAATCTGGCCTGGTGCCATTTTTGCGATGCATAGTTAGGAATAAATAGTTGTATATTTTTAAATCGAATTCTAAAATCAAAAGCAGAATGACATTTCATGATGTGAATATGATTTTAAATTAAATTTGCCATGGCTACAAATAAAATTTTACTTGAATTCAGCCACTCTTATCATTTACATCTTGTTTGTACTATTGTGCTCCAATAATGGAGTGTAATAGTTGCAACAGAGTATATGGCCTCAGGGCCTAAAATGACTTGCTACATAATATCTCTGCCAACACCTGTCTTAGAGCACTAGTCACACTTTATGAGAACTGGTTTTATTTGTATCCATTTCCCCTGTTAGACTTTTGAGCTTATGGAGTCCATTTTACTTCGTTTAGAGTGGGGTTTTACTCCTAGTTAACACCCTTTAAATGATTGTGTAATGAAAGAGAAAAGGAATACATGATGTGGGCTTGGGAAAGGCAATTCCCCTTTGTGGGCTGCTATTTTTCCCTTCTGTGAAACAAGAGAGTTGGCTCAGGTGACATTGGTCCCATCTAGCTCAACATTCTATATTTTATACTAAAAAATAAGCATAATATTTTGTGCATTGGAAAATTTTGAGTTCTCTCTTAATGTCCTTTCACTGTAAGCAAGTTTTTAAGTTTCTACCAAGGAGATGCTAAATAACTAAATAACTCTTCTGAGACTTATGATATTAGTGTGTGTGGTATGTGCATATCACCTGTAGTGTGTAAATTATTATAAAGTCATAATTTCCTGTATTCATCTCTGCCTGACTTGCATGAGTCTAGTGATGTGATACATTTTCTCAAGTCCTGGTCACTAGTGAGAATGAAAACACGTAGAATCCATAGACTACTCCCTCCCTTACACATATCCACATGGTAATGTCAGAAAACAGCCAGCTGCTCTAACATAGCTCACATCTTAGAAGAACATACTGCTTGGAAAATCAAGGCATTTTCAAACCAAATTAAGATAAAAATCCTTGCCAAAACTTCACACACGTACAAGGGCCGTGCTCTTAGATATTCAATGGGACAACATCAAGGTACAATATGTAGTACAATAAATACTCTCTTGAAGCTGGACACGGAACTAGAGCTCCCAGTCAGCTGTATGTGCATGATGATAAACAACGTACTTTACATTTTATAGTGTTGCTAACGCTTTTTTGAGCTTTTGCATTCCATCATTTCTACAAAACTACTGTCAGTGTACATACATGAGATATTTAGCATTTTATTATCAAATAGGTTTTGTGTTAGTTAATTTTGCCTAACTTTTGGCTAATTGTTCTGAACATATTTAAGTAGACTAGATTAACCTATGATTTTTTTTACAGGTTGGGGGTATTAAATACATTTTCTGCTTATGATACTTTCAACTTAGGGATGTAACCTCATTATAAATCTAGAAACATCTCTATAGGTCTCTGTGCTCTCCATTCAATGTTCTATCTACCACTTGAATTCTAACAGAAGTCGAGGTGTTTTTAGCCCAAGGAGTAAGTATTGGAGAAAATTTCTAACAAAAATGAGTTTTATTTATTTTTGTTGTTCTTTGGTTGTTTATTTTAGAGGGAGGAGGGCCTTAGGGTCATGGGATTGTCTCTCTGGTAATTCAGAAGGCAGGTTAGTTAGAAAACATACTTTCACTGAAGCACTCTTCCAGGCGAAAGCACAAGACCTAAGTGATATAGATGGATCAAATGAGGACCCTTCCCTATAGTTCATAGACCCATAAACAAACTGAGAACAAAAAAGTGATATGAAGTAAGCTAGCAGAGACATACATAGAGCCCTGAAAGGGCAAGAGGACATACCACTCCTCAGCCAGAGACATAGGAGATTAATGGAGGTTACTTCTGAGCTGATTCTTCCAAGAGTCGTGGTTCTCACAGGCAATGAAGAAGTGAAAAGGTATTCCATCAGAGGAAACTGTGTGGAAAGGCATGGGCCTGGCATGTGTAGGAAATAGCAAATAGCTCCATGTGGAAGCAGCTCCAGGTGTGTGGGAATTAGGGAGAAGAGAGGATAATGAGGGCGATGAAGTGGGAGGGATCTAGAGAGACAAGAGAAAGCCGTCTGCTTTGATGGAATTAATAAAGGCTGATAAGACATGTACATAAATAATTATGAGGATCAAGAGAAATGCAGCAAGGGCCAGGGATTTAGCTCAGTGGCATAAGTGCCTACCTGGAAAGTGTAAGGTCATGAGTTTGATCCCCAGTACCAGAAAAAAAAAAGTGCAGCGGTGCTCAGAGAAGGGAGAAATGAATTCCCCCTGGGAGTTAGGGGTACGTCACTGATCAGAAAGGGTTCCAACTGGTTCCTTTAGAATTCAAATAAAAGTTAAAATCTGCAATATAATTATCTGCCTAATCATATTCTCTTTGGGTTATATCTTTAACTTAATAGACATATTCCTAAAATCCTAATATACTACCCAGTAGTATGCCCATTCGCATTACGTTATACATTGTCAGCTTTCTTCACCACTCCATGGCTGCTGCTTACATAGAACAGTGCCTGGCATCTAGTGAGTGCTAAACAAATATTTGTGGAACCAGTATTTTAAGTGATGTATTTTTACCACAGCAACTACATACTTCAGATGTTTTACAGTGACTTTAAAATATCCTGTCCTTTAGTTGCCCTTAGTGCAACTGTATTTGCCAAACATCTGGATTTTGAACTTTGAAAATAGGAATGCACAGACACAATCTAGGACCTTCTTATTCTTATTTTCAAAAATGTTCCATTGTCAGTTGAAACATTTAGGGGCAAGGTAAGAGATAAGTGTGGCTTAGCAAAAGCACACCATTTCTGAGCTGACAGCCCAGCTACTCCATTTGCATGGTTGGCTGCCCGCACAGTCTCTGGCCAGGGTAGCTCCTCTGTCTTAGTCTTTGCCCACTAATCATCAGGCTTTGAGAGTCTTGGATGTAAGCAGAACATATTAGCATCTTGGAAAGGATGTAGTTGGAGTTGGGCCTTGTTTGGTTCTTTTCAGAGCTCTGGCTCCTCTATAAGGAGAGGAAAACTTCCACACCTACAGGGACGAGAGAGTGTGGTGCTGTACAAACTTAGCATCTGTCTGACATATTCCTGCTGGGAAAGATACGCGTAATATGCTTGATTATCACTGTCAAATGGGTCATATATGTTCTATTTTAAAACCTATTTGATTTCTGTTTAATTTTAGTTTTACCTGTTAAAAAACTGAGTGTACATAGATATTAATTTGAGTCAAGGAAAAGGCTTATTTTATATTTTGAGTTTTCAGTGTCTTTTGCCTCTTAAAAATTTTGAATCCTATTGTATTTAGAAAACAATAGAAAAAGCTCTCTTAATGGTTTCACAATATACTCCCCAAAAAGCTGTAAGAATTCTCTCCTCTATTTCTCACCATTTCATTCTCGAGTCCTCTTAATTCTACCGTCAAATCATTTTCAAATGTGACCTCTACTGTTCAGCACCTTAACTGAGGCTTTCTGGCTGGATTTCCCAACACTCTCTAAACTAATCTCCCTGACTCCCAGAACTATCAAGCCAGTCTTTGCACTGCTACCAAACTTAGCTCCCTAAAATGCAGATTGACTATGGTACTCTCCTTGTCTGAACCCATAAATAGCTCCTTATCTCAATGGGATTGAAATGCGCAATTTTCAACATGTTACTTAAGGCCGTGTGGAGCCATATCAGTGCTTTACAAATCAGACTTTGGAATTTAAAAATGAGTAAAAGAAAAAAATAAATCTATAAGAGAAACTAGGTATGTTGCATAAAAGCTATTGTCTAATAATCTACTACAAAAAAATACATTGGACTGAGGAATGAAGTTCATTGGTAGAGTGCTTGCCTATACTAGTGAGACCCTGGGTTCAATCCCCAGCATAGCAAAAACAAACAAACAAACAAACAACAACAAAGACAATACAATTGTGTGTGTGTATATATGTAGATAGCTGTATGTATATATTGCAGAGTATAATGTGTTTATTAGAGTTTCTAGGAAAATCTATACAAATTTATTCAGTGTATTGTTGTTAAGCAAACATCTATACATGTGTAATAAAAATTACTCTGTAATGCCAATAAATAAAACAGGAAAGCCACTAAATTTTAAAATAATTGAAAGAAATACATCTTGACTACTGGCCCTTGAGGGGACAGGATTAGACAACTCTGTTTTTCTCTGTAGCTAACATTTACTACATACTTACAATATGCCAGACCATGCTCTGTGAGTATTAACCCTGTATTTGATTTCATAACAGCCTTATAAAATAGATAACATTTTCCCACTTCATAAACATGGAAACTGAGCGCAGGGAGTTAAATAATGCCTAATGTCACACAAGAAGTGGTAAAGGTAGGGTTTATATTCAAGCAGCTTGGTTTCAAAGTTCCCACTTTCAGCTCTGTATTACAAGAACCACTGGCGAGCTACTGGAAAGAGTTATGGCTCGTTAACAGCAAAAAAAGTATCTAAAGCTGGAAGAATAAGACCGACTTGGAAACAAAACTGGGTAATTGGGACTGGGTATTGGGTGTGACGTTGTAGGAGGTGGTAACACATGGAAATGGAGTAAGATTCTTAGTACAATATTGGTTCTTTTTTGGATATTAGAGTGGTACAAGGGATTGAAGCCAGGAAATACTGAGGTACATTCCTAGCACCCTCCCCACCGTTTTATTTTGAGATGGCATCTTACTAAGTTGTCTAGGCTGGCTGTTATAGCCTGTGTTTAGAGGTCTTCCCAAAGTCCCATGGAGTCATAAGTGGGGTTTTTTCAGAGGTGGCTGAATTTGGAGTGTGTGATTGATTCATGGTGCAATGTTAGGATTAAGGGAATGGGTAATTACTAAATTAGTCTACTGATTGGTTTGGCACCACCCTAATCTAGTGGGCTAGATAGAATATAAAAAGAGCAAAAAATGAGTTGCTACGGTCACTTGCTTGCTTTGCTACCTTCTGCCCACCATGAACTGTGCTGCCTATCTGCCATGCCCCCCTGTCTTGGAGCCAGCTGATTATGGACTAAAACCTTTACAAACTGTGAACTGAAATAAACCTTTTCTTCTTTAACTTTGAGTGTTGGATATTTTGTCTCAACAAGAGGAAATCAACTAAGACACTGGCATTTGGTCTCAGCTTCCTGAGGCATGTACCACCACATCTTGCCTATTGGTTCATTTTTTAAAGTGATAGTTTACTTGCATGAGTTTTAGGGTCATGGCATGTCCATGGTATCAAAATGAAAACATTTTACTTCAAAGAGCAACACGCAGGAAGGAGACTAAGCAATAAGTGCTAACCACAGTTTGCCTTGGGCAGTAGCAGAAAGAAGCCTCAGGCCAAGTGATAGAAGGGAAGTCACTCTCTGTTCTGGCTATCAGGAGGGCAAGAATCAAAACATTGCTTTTGCAATGAATGAATTTACAAAATTGCAGGAAGTATGACAAGACCTGAAAGACAGGACACATTTTGAAACACCTTCATATAGTATGTTTTCATTTTTAAATTTTTCCCATCTAAAAACTGAGATTATTTGATGAAGTAGCATCATCTCTGGTATCAAGATAAATTTTGATGGGTTGAGATAAGTCTTATCAATCAAGACAAAGTGTTGTGAGAAAACTGAGATGCAGAGCTAAGTTCAAACTCATGCTCTATTACTTGACAACTGTACATTTTCAGGCAAATCTAAACCTCTTTGAACTTCAGTTCTACGACTGATTAAAGGGGAATAATATAAATATCTTAAGACTTGGGGTTATTAGGGTCCTTAAATTGTGCATCAGCTAGTCGGCATTCAGTAAATATTCATCAAATAGCAGGAATGGTTAGTGGGTTACAGATGATTTTTATTTTATTTCCCTGTATTTCTTAAATTTTCTACCAAGAATGCATGTTGCTTCTGTAATTAGAAAAAACCAATCAAATGTATTATTTTTAAAAATAAAAGGTATAATTTCTCACATCTGCTAGCCCCACATTTGTCTCTTTCTGCAGTATTTTAAAGTGTGGATTCTCTCTATGCAACACTATTCAGAAGACACCACAAGATGACTGTTATTATCTATACCCCAGTAGGCTGTCACTGGGGTCAGTTCACTAGACCCAGGCCTGCAGCGCTTAAATGAGCTGAGATCAAAGTGGTAGCTCAGGGTCCACAGGGAGCTCTGCTCTCTCTATTACATATTGATTCCCATCTCACCACTCCCCCAGTCTGCCACTCAGCTGGATGCTCCCAGCCACCCCTAGTCCTTAGGGGGTTCCATTTTTTCTCCTTCTAGTTTCATTTATTAAACTTGAAGGCCTGGAAGTACTGACATAGATTGCAAGAGTCAAGCCTGCAGTTGGTCTTTGGAAACCACAGAGAGTGTGGGTGAGTACATTAAACAAAGTACAGCTCTGGCAGAAAACAAATTTCTAATCTTGAAGCTTTTCCTGGTTCTCTTCTTTTTCTTTATAATTTTATGTTTGTGAGTCCCAGATCTCCATATTTGCTTTTGGAGCTGCCTTAGAAATAAGAAGAAAAGTAGATGTAAGAATTCAGAACTGCATTACTTAAGCACCAAGAAGCATAAGCTGAGGCTGTGTTACATTTGAAGCTACCTAGTTTGCCCATCCCTCTGGAACAAAGAACACATGCCCAAATGCATGGAATAGAAGAACCACAGCGCCAGGATCTTCCTGAGGCTGTGGGCATTTGGGCTACAGTTCATCAGCTTCCTCAAGCCCACTCACTTCTCCTTGCTTGTTTCCATCTCACTGAACACTGCTTTCATCTACCCCATGGCCTAAGCGAGAATCTAGGTCTTGTCCCTGACCACTTTGCTTCCTTCACATCCTACATTCAACTATACATGTGGTGTTACTCCTTTAAAATGATCTTGAAACCATTCACTTCTCTGCTTCCTACCCCTATCAACTAGATGAGACAGACATGTTCTTCTATCTGTCCACCAAATAGGACAGAGGTTTGAATCTCAGGTACCCCCAGATGCTAATTAGTAAGGATAAGAAACACAGAAAGGTCACACAGTCACAGACATTTAGTAACAGATCCAGAGGGGAATCAAGATTTCTGAGTTATAAATCCAGAGCTACTACTGGGCAACATTATACTGTTCATTCCCTCAGTACATTGTACTGAGCTTTTAATAGGTATCAGACAAGATATAAAATCTACATTTAAAAAAATCAATAGCTTTTCTCTATACCAATCAGGAACTAGAGCAGTAGAGAAAGAAATTAGGAAAACAATTCCATCAGCAATAACTTAAAATATACCTCTGGGTCAATCTAAACAAGGAGGCAAGAGGACTCCACAGTGAAACTTAGAACACTGAAGAAAGAAAGTGAAGAAAACACTAGAAACTAAAAAGACTTCCCTTGCTCATGTATTGACAGAATTAACATTCTTAAAATGATCATTAAAATGATCTGAAGAGTAAATGCAATCCTCATCAAAATACCAATGACATTCTTGTTGAACTAGAAAAAAAAATCTTAAAATTCATATGAAAACACAAAACAGCCAGAATAACCAAAGCACTCTAAGCATAAAATGTGAGGCTGGAGGCATCACAATACTCAATTTTAAATAATACTACAAAGCCATAGTAACCAAAACAGTATGTCACAGTGCAAAAATGGACACATAGACCAAAAGAATAGAATAGAGGACACAGAAACAAACCCATGCAACTAAAGCTATCTGATTGCAGACATAGGAGCCAAAAATATACATTGGAAAAATGGTGCTAGGATAACTGACTATTCATTGTAGGAGACTGAAACTACATGGTCATGGTAGAGCAGGGAAGAGCATGCCTGTAGTCCCAGCACTCAGAAGGCTAAGGCAGGAGCATCATTATGAGTTTGAGGCTAACCTGGGTGAACTACATAGTGAGAGGGCAGACTGAACTATGTAGTGAGACCCTGTCTCAAAAAACAAAAAACAAAAACAAAAAAACATAGGGAAAACGCTTGAAGCCATAAGCACAGGCAAGGCTTCTTGAATAGAAAGCACAAGATAATAGCAAGATTCAACATATGAGGCTACATCAAATTCAAAAGTTTCTGCACAGCAAGGGAAACAACTAAGAGCAAAGAGACAGTTTAAAAATGACACAAAATCATTGCTAGCTACTATTCTCACAGAAGGTTAATATTTACAATATATAAAGAAACCAAAAAACTTACACCAAAAATTCAAATAGCCTAATCAAGAAAAAGGTAAATGAGTTGCAGAGGCACTTCTCAAAATGGCCAATGAGTATATGAAAAATGTTCAACATTTTTAGCCATTAGGGAAATGCAAATCAAAACAACACCGAAATTTTATCTCACCCCAATCAAAATGGCCATCACCATGAATATAAAAATAATAAATAAATAAATAAATAAGTAAATAAATAAATGCTGTCAAGGGTGAAAGGAAAAAAAACCCTCTGCATTGTGGGTACTAATATAAAATAGTATGGCCACTGTGGAAATCAGTATGGAGGTTTCTTGAAAAACTAAAAGCAGAATTACTGTATGGCCCAGCTATATCACTCCTGGTATATACCGGAAGGAATTAATGTCAGCATACAAATGATACCTTCACAAATGTTTTGGTTAATTTTCTCTTGTTGCTGAGACAAACTTCCTGATGCTGAAAATTAAGGAAGAAAGGGTTTATTTAGCTCATAGTTCATGGAGGTTTTAGTGCATAATCTGCTGGTTCCAAGGCAGAGTGGCACATGGCAGAGGGCAACAGTTCATGGCAGCAAAAGACAGCAAAAGCAACAAGAGCAAATAAGGGGGAGTGTGAAAGAAGACTTTTTCCCTCTCTTACACTGTATGTAGACTACCCACCCCAAGGCAGGTGTAGCACTCACACCCATAATCCTAGCATTGGACCATGAGTCAATCACAAATTCTAGGAGCCTGCTTCCATAATTTTATGAGGCTTTGTGGGGGGTCATCTACACACAAACCATAACAATACCCTTGCTTATTATGACATAACTTACAATAGCCAAGAACCAGCCATGGTGCTTTTCAACAGGTGAATGGATTTTTAAATCTGGTACATTTACGGAATAGAATACTAGTCGGCCATAAAGGAAAACTTAGTTATATCATTTGCAGGAAATGGATGGAATTGAGCATCATTGAGTTAAGAGAAATAAAGATGCCTAAACACAGGTATCCATGTTTTTTCTAATATGTGGAATCTAAGAAAGATGAAATTATTGTAGAAGGAAGACTACTATGAGGTAATAGGAACGGAATAAAAGGAAGGGTGAGGAATTATAAGGAAAGGTAATACTGGGAATATATATGATCAAAATATACACATTGAGCCCCAATATTTTGTAAAATGAATAGGCACTGGTAAAAGCATTTTTAACAACAAAAAATGGGTGTTGGACACAGCACTAGACAGAATCATTCTTTCCCTGTAGGATTTCTCCAGTGTCACCAATAGGAGTAGCTCCCCATGTTGAATTATGGGTTTTGCCTATTAATTTATGTCCTCACTCACTTTTGCATGTTCTTAACTGTGGGCAGAAAGGGCTATGTGTCAGGCCCTCCCTGGTCCTCTAATTTCAGCATTTCACAAATTGATTTTTGTATAGTTTATTCACAACAGCTTGCAAACTAGGGAGGTTAAGAGCAAAGGTACACAGTAAGGAACTTGTACAGAGGAAAAGACTATGTGAGTCTAACATTTGGAAATATTTCCAATGTAAATATTTCCCTCCAGACCAAACATCTGTACTGAGCATAAGGGAACAGGAAAATTGAACTGGTTTAATTTTCATTCCTATTACCCTCTGTGACTTCTTGGGAATAAGGCACTCAGAGCATAAATTCTCAGTGTATCACAGATTTCATTTTTAATTGATGTTAATAAAGATGTGCTATATGCCAGGCCCAGGGATAAACTTTTCTCTGTCACATAGAGATTTGATCCTAGAGCATTCTTAGGTAAACAGAATATGACCTAATCTTTTAACTTGTTTTCTTTTAAATATATTCATTCTTCTATGCTAGCTCCATGAATTTCACATATGGGACTATAGATTCTAGGAAACATAAAGCAGATATTTATTTCACATAATGCCTCTCTCTTCTGAGTCCATGTTTAAATTCCTTTTACAATTTTTCTGTCAAGTGATCATGTGGTTCTTCCATGGATACCTCCAAAAATAGGATTTAATGCCTTCAAGATGATTTATTCTATTTCTAAATAGCAGCAGGGGTTAGCATGTTCTTCCCTGTGTCCAACCAGAGTTGGTTTCCCTAAAATTCACACTGCATTCTGGGCTTATACAGGACAAGACAGTCTCTTCTGCTCTGAGTGAGCCCTGGTTTATCTGAGAATGGCTATTATATCTTCCTCAAGAATTCTCCAAACATGTCTATTGATTCTCCCTCCCCTCATAGACATGGTTTGGAGGCCCTCCTTTAATCAAATGACTAACTGAGCTACTCTCTCCCAATCTACAAAAACATGAAAAGATCTTCATATAAACAGAATTATTCCCTTGATTTTCTTATGTTAAGTATGGGGATTGTGTAGCTAGAAAGCCACTTTTTCTGTCTTTATAACATTCCATCCCATGCATAGCTGTATGTATCTTTGAAACGAGCAGACTAACTTTATTATTCAACTGCTAGACCTAGTAATACTGGGTTTTCACTATGATTGCATTTAAAAAGATAATGCATGTTAAGTATTTCAACAAATACTGATTGAACACCCATGATTTACTGGACTCTGCTGGATTTTAGGTAGAATATAATCCTGAAGAACCTAGAAAACAACTTCTAACTTTATGGAGCTTAGCGTCTAAGCCTGAATGTGAAAACATCTCTAAGGGCCCATACAGTCAGAACTGAAGCCAAGAAATCCCTAAAGGAAAATCACCATGACCTAAGTAAGATAGAAGCTCAAAAATGATACTCACTGTTAAGATTTCCATCATAATGAACAAAGATGATACAACCATATCATTGTCAATAAAGCCTTTCAGTGTTATAATTTCCTAAGGAGAGTGATACTTTTAGAAACAGAGGAAAGACCATAGTGGTATTTCTTATGAGTAATAACCATTATGTCACCTATTATCTCATCTTATCCTTCTAGAAACCCCACATTTCCCATAAATCAAGGAGTTTTATCATACATGAGTTGGGTTCATTTCTATACAGTGACTGATCTAGATCACTTCCCTAACTTAGTCAAATTGAATGTGACTTGTTTCTAACATCAGGGAGGCTTTCTGCTTTTCAGAAGTGTCTTGGCTTCCTGATCATTTCACATCACAGTATTTTCATTGTTTGGTCAAAGAATTGATAGAAATGGAAGAGTTATTTACCGTAAATATAGTCTCTTCTCTCACTTAAAACCACCGTTCTTCCTGTTTCTCTGTTACTGTCAGCTAATCCACCATCTTGGGTGGGGATGCATGAAACCACCATCCTACATTTGACTAGCAGAGGGAAGTGACCACAGGATGTCACCATCTGTGTCAGAAAAGTACAGACACTTAGCAGAAAGAACTTTACATTTACCAGTAAAGGACAGTTGCGTATCTGAAAAGGTCTTTCATGTTCACCACACTTACAGGAAAAAAAAATTACGATCTCTTTCATTACGCCTTCACCACTCAACCTGTATTATATACTGATGAGTGTTTTTAATACACTCTGTCTTTGATTATCAATCTTAATGTTTTTTTCTTATGACTAACATTGTCTATAATTAGTTTACCATTGTACTAGGCACTTTAGATATTCTATATCAATTTTCACAATAATCTTCTAGGTAAGCACTCTTACTCTTTTTTCACATAAGAAGATTGGCTCAGAGAGGAAAAGTGGTTTGCTCAGAGTAGCTTACATGAAAATACTCAGGCCTACGCCTGTGATGCGTAGTTCATGATCCTTTTATTCTCCAACCTACCACTTGCACGTGAATCTCAATTTGTTTCCCCTGCTAGGTCATTTCTCCCATTATTTGTATCCTTATCTATCTCTTACAAAGGTTTATAAGCATCTATGAGAAGATAACTTGTTCATCTTCGTATTGCATCCCAGAGAATAGAACACTAAAGGGTCAACGAACGCTTTTCAAGAAAAAAAACACACACATACACTGGGTTCAGTGCCATACAAGCAAGATACTACTTTATATCTAAAATTACTAACTTCTCACTCAAAATTACAGAAAGTCCTTCCTTTTCAAAGATTATTAGTGAATTGAATCTGCATGTAGTCTGTATGATAGTAGCTTTGCAATGGTTGAACTTCTTTTTACTGTGGCTCCAAATTACATATCTTCTTGTCCAAAGCTAGAGAGAACACAATCTTCCTTCAGGATTACATTCTACCTAGTGTGTCACTCAAAAATAGCTCAATAAAGACAAGCAATTACTCATGTGTGGATAGAAAACCTTGCTGCTTTACATAAATAGAAATGCTTCCCTCGAAGTACAAGAAACCAGAGGAGTCATTGTGCAGACAGCACAGGAGGAGAGCGCTCCCCTTTATATGTATAAGATTAGCTTCCTTTGGAGCAAATGCAGATTGAAACAGTTCTCAGCCGTTAGAATTTAAGATCCAAAGATCTGAAAGTCGCTTTAGTTGGGATGGAAGAAACATGGAACAAATGGATACATGGGGATCAACAAACCAAGAAAGAAAGCAGACTGGAATGGTAATAACATTATGCAATTATGGAAGGTTTCTTATGCGCCAGGCACTTACATTGTTTTCATCCTTGTAACAATCTGAGTGGGAGGTATAGTTTAAGTGTAGAAGTAAAGCTGAGAGAAATTAAGTAACTTGCTCAAGTTCCTTTTGTTGGTAAGTGTAGAACTGAGAGAACTGAACTCAATCTATGACTCCAAAGCCTAAACTCGTAATCATTAATGCTAATCATTAACTACTCTTCAGTAACCGTTTCCTCTATTCCCTGGTGAGCAAGGACTGGACAATAATGACTAGAACCCCACTACATATCATTTATTATCTTTATTTACAATTATGTGAAAGTTATATGTTCTAATTCTTTAAGATAGATGCTAACATTCTCAATTAATTTTTTGTTGTTGATTTAAGTCCTAAGCCAACAATCTCTTTTAGATGATGTACAGAGACACCTGGTCTCGCTGTCTCCAAACTGACAATTTTACTCAAGAAACAGATGCTCAGCATGGGCAGACCAGATAAGCAGTGGCCATTACAGAGTTTAGGTCAAAGAAAACTGTCAGTTGTTTCACATATATTTCTAGCGGGGGTTATGATGTACAGGTACATATCTACTATTTCATTTGATTTTCTGAAAAATTTGTAAGGAAGATAAGTAACACTATTGTGATTATACAAGTGAGGAGATTCACTTGGAATTATAAAATTACTAAGTAGTACAATTAGGACTTCAGTTTAGGCCCTGAGAGTCCAAAATCCAGATAAATGAACTTTAGCCCTTTAAAAATGTAGTTGGAACTATGCTCAGATCTTGACTCTATCACATCTCTCCCTGAACTTTAGTTTTTCTCATCTTTAAAACAAGGGTCAGAATTCAAACCTTACAGGATAGTGAAACCAGTGGAAATAATGTAAATAAAATCTCTTTAGTAAAACAGTGAACAAAACACTGGGAATCCTGTCCTCCTGGGGTTTGTGTTCTGGTATCAGGAGGTGGAGAGTTAGAAGAAACATTCAGGAACTGTATACTTAACTATCAATTTTCAATAATTAAAAATATTTATTAATAATTTATTAATTATTTTAACAATTTGTTAAATTAATACTTTATTATTTTTAATAATTAAAAGTTAATTGTTTATTAATTATTTAAGCTGCCCAGCATGGTGGCACATACTATAATCTCAGCATTTGGAGGCTGAGGCAGGAGGATTGCCGTGAGTTCAAGGTCAGCCTGGATTATATAGTGAGTTCAAGTGGGTTACATAGTGAGACTTTGTCTCAAAAAACTATGAAACCCCGGGGAAGCCTCTCTAGGCGATGACACTTCTGCTGGGACGTGAAGACCGTGTGACAATCAGTCAGATGATATGGATGTGGGTGACAGCAGAGAGTGTTCCAGGCATAAGGAGCACCACTGATAATAAAACTTGGTGTTGAGGAACAAAGAACTGACTTGTGTAGCTGGAATGTAAAGAGATCCTGGAAGGATCGTGTGACAGGATATGGTGAGGCAGCACCCTTGCAGGTCAAATTAAAAATTTTGAACTTTAACAGCAATGAAAAGCAACCAGAGAGATTTAGGCAAGGGAGCAATGTGATTACAATTCAACTTTAAAAACTTCTAATTTTTAATGGGGAAGTTGAGATCGTTTCAAAACCTTGTGCTTAGTTTTTTAAACAAATACTTCTTTGGCACCCCTTTACATTGCAAAGTCAGTTTGTTTCAGAAAATGTAGTACCAGAAAACTTAGAATGGGGCAAGTGCCAGCTCCTTCTTTGACAATTTTCAAGAGCTAAGGCTCTCTCTGCTCTTGCTACCTCAGGCAGTTGCTTCCCTCTGTAAGCAAAGATTAATTTCCAAATTATAAAAGTATGCTGAGAACTAGTGTGACACTTCTGGAAAAGTCATTTATCCATTTTTTTTGTTATTGTTTTCAAACAAATGAACAAACATGTGTTAAGTATTAACTATATTTACTATAAACTATAAACTATGTTTACTTTATTAAGAACTAACTATATTTATCATATTTACTTCTGGCAGTAGAAAGAGATAAGATAGAGACCCTGTAATTGTAAGAACTCAGTTTGGAGTACAACAGGGCATAAGGATAAACAAAGAATCACAACTGTGTGAATTACAAGAAAAGAAGCAATAAGGAGTTAAAGAGCTAAGACTTAGGATAGTTTTTAGAAGGGATAATTAGCATATAATATGTGCTTGGTAAATATATGTTGAAGAGTTTTTTAAGAGTTTAAGAGAGAATTGATGGCTGAGGAGAAGCTTTGTAGGTAGAATAAGAAAAGAGTGAATGAACTGGAGCATAAAAACCTTTAAAGTGTTTTTTGGAGGCTATTTTATCATCTATAAGCTAGATGAATATAATAGGAGAGATTTTTGGCAAGGAGAGCACAGAAATCCTAGGACAGTAATCTCAGTGAAAGATGAAGAGGACGTGATAGTCACTTAACACTAATTGGAACTATACAATTTCCTTAAGTTTTACTCAGCAGTACAGTGTGTGAACTGTGTTGTTTGTATCTTGTCATGGATGAATGCCTCATTTCCCTCCATAGGGTGGTGACTGTGTCATCCAATGAAATCTTTATAGCATTTAACCCTGCATTCTGCAACCCATGCACATCCATAAAAAATTGATTCACTGAGCTGGAGTGGAAGTGGGAGAACTGAAGTCAGGAAGCAAAGAGAGGAAGGGAACCAGGGATGACAATAATGATCTAGGATTGGTGTTATCTTGATACTTTTCGTAACTGTAATAAAGAAGTAATGTTCAAGATTTACCTGGATAGTTTTTAAAATAAGAAAATCATTAAGTCAAGGGAGGCATGGTGGTGCAGGCCTGTGATGCCACAACTCAGGAGGATTGCCAAGAGTTCAAAGCCAGCCTAAACTACAGAATGAGACCCTGTCTCAAAAAACAAAAAATCGTTAAGACTGTACAGTACTGTTTTTTAACAGTGACAGGTTTTAATTCCTCAAATATCTAGCAATAGAAATACTACCAAATTAATCACAGTGTATGTTATGGTCAGGGTTTTCAGGGGAATAAATTTAATATAGGACGCAGAATTTATAGGATTATTTTATAATATTCACCCAAAAAGTCAAATACAGAAGAGTACAAAACACTGTCCACACACTAAAGACACAAAGAATCCAGCTGAGGGCCTGGTTCCTACAGCAATGTCCTCCAAGAGTTCATATGGAGGCGTAAAACGCACAACAATATCTGCTGCAGGTCCATATCAAGGATCTACACTGGGAAGGCCCAAAGGTCACCGGTGGAAGTTAGAAAGTCTGCGTGAGCAGGATGAAGGCTCTGGAGCCAAGAAGCAACACTCAAGGTAAAGACCAGAGCTCCCCCTGAAAAGAACCACAACCATCCTCAACAACAGCAAGGATCTGAGCTCCTCCAGTGATGAAACAGGAGTTCATATTAGGAAAGTCAGCATGACCAGCTTTTCCAGGAGCATCAATAGCACAGCATCTTCCCCTCCAGTTCTTCTTTTTGTTCTGTTGGTAACGATCCTTGGATGGGCCTTCCATACCCAGAAGCACACTGATTCAGTTCAGCTGGATGTTACAAGCTGACCATTAGACTATCCACCAAGGTATAGTGTAATCCCAATGATAGAACTAAATAAAAAACAGTACTTTTGAAGTATATTTACTGATATAAAGAAGTCAGTAACTTATAGTTCTGTTCAAAATGAAATATATACCAATTATTATGTCCTGAACTAGTCCATTTTTATTAAAAATATATGCACAAAAAGCTTTGAGACAATTTTATTTGAGAAGTTTCAGTAGTTTCTATATCAGTGGATATGGTTTTGCTTGCTTTTACTTCTCTATTTCTTAATTTTTCTATAAGGAAAAATTTAAAGAATGCATTTTTAAAATGTAAATACAATGAGAAAACAACTAGGAATACAGAAAGAGAGATAGAGAGAGAGAAATGTATAATAGTGGATGGGATAAGAAAGAAATGAAGTAGGGAAACAGTTGGGATTTTTAAAGAGATTTATCTTATTTTCCAGAAAGTTAGGAGGGAAAATATTTTTGTTCTCAGACTTTTTTGGTATGCTTTCCAAGCCATTAAATTCCTAAATATAACCAAAGATGATGATTTTACAGGCCAGCCAATGTAAACATAGTAGACATGACATTGGAGCTTCAAAAGATCTTTTAAAATTGGTTACATTTTATTTTCCTCCAAAATTTTCATTTTGAGTCACTTTTAAAATATACCCTTTTCTTCTTCATGATGACTTTAAAATCTCAAGAAAATGCAGAACAAAATTAACATAACATTTGGGAAGAAGTATGTGGAAGGAAGGAACAAGAAGGAGGTGTTAGAAGGTTAATTACTCAGGTGGAAAGGGGAAGCGGAGAACCTTTTCTGTAGCCTAATCTTAGGGTGGCACTACTAAAATATTAGCGTGCATTCAGATCACCTAAGTTCTTGTTAAAATGCATATTTTGTTGCAAGAGCACTCGGGGTACCACTCCTGGGTAATTATTCCCTTATGCTGCTCTCCCATGAACAACTAAGCAACAGGACCTTACGCATTTGTCCCGCTCGATTGCATTTCACAGTGGCAGCCTCTGGTTTATAATAACCTCTTTCTAAACTACTAGTTTTATTTGCTTTTATCAAAATATTAAATAGTGGAAACTTTTTAGAAAGTCGTTTTGCCAGGAACAAGGTACAGTTCAAGACACTGTGTGTGGAGTAAAATGGGAGATAGAAAATGGATTGGGCAGGAGGCCTTGATACACAAATGTTATTTGTTACAAAGGGCACGTTGTTGTGGGGAAGACCTGGACTGCTGTCAGAAGGCCTAGTTGCAGTCCTAGCAATCAATGGCTATGTGCTTTTGTGCCATTTCTCTCTGGTTCTCTGTTTATCTTTCTACTAAGTAAAAGGGTTGGTCTACATGCCTTCTAAAACATTTTCAGCTCTGAAACTCCAGCAATCTATAAAAGAAACCCTATATCAATAGCAAGGGTGGAAAAAATAAAAGAATGTACCACCACATACATAGCTGCCAAAGATCCTGCCCATATGATATTATAATGGCAGAATTTCCCCTTTGTCTGCCCAGAGGCAAAAATGTTATTAGAGTGAGAGACAGGGAAACTTGCCCAGTATGAAATTCTAGTACCCTGACTTCCTGATTTTGGCAATTTCGAGTATTGGGAATCTGTCCCAGTCCCTGTGAAATGCAGCAGGCCCTGTAAACAGACTCTCCTTAAGCCTCAATATAGCATGGGCAGCTTTCAAATCTTAGGATCCTCAATCCTCAATTCTAGAGCCACTATCAGCTTTGATCTCATTCCTTTAAAACTGTCAGCAGCTCAATTCTGCATTCTCTTGAGATTAAGGTGCCAGTCAAATAGCTTGAATTCTCTCTGTGAGTGAATTCAACCTTTAGAGCAACTCAAACTGTCCCTAAGGGTTCCCCACTATACCCCAAGTTTCTCAGACACTGCAGATTCCATTCAGCCATATAGCAGCTAAACCTCCAGAAACTGCACACTATCGGTGATACTTCTTTCTTTGTGCTTCAGTTAGTTCCATCTGCAAAGTAAGGACCAGCCCTTATTTTGATAAGCACAAGTGTGGGAAAGGGGCCTGCTGAAGTGAGATTACCTACTGGGAATCTAAATCTTGCAGCTCCATCTCATACTTCCACTCTTTGACTTTTTTCTTTCTCTTTCTTTTGTGTGTGTGTGTGTGTGTGTGTGTGTGTGCTGGGGATCAAACCTAGAGTTTCACAAATGCTAGCAAACAGTCTTACCACTGAATGACATCCCCACCTTGCTTGACTTTTAGTTTATTAAACAAGCCTGCTGATATTCTAACAAAGGCTCACAAGTGACTTGCAAAATTGCTGGATTCAGATAGTTTCCTATGAATTGCCTAAGGCCTTGTGAGGGCAGCCAGACTCCATCCACTTTCTTGAAATCCTCTCTCCCAAGCAGATACTCTTCTTGAGGTGCCCATTTGACCCTACTGACTCTAGGAGTTATTTTTCCCTCAAGCCTCAGCACAGGCTAGCTTGAGTAATGCGGCTGGCTGGTACAAAGGCTGCTTTTTATAATGTTCTTCCTCAGAATTTTTGGTGTCTGGAAAGGACTTCCTTTCCTCCCACAGTTAATTAGTGGTATCAAGGCATTTCCCTTTCCTCAACAGAAAGCCTGTCCTTGCCCCTGAGGCCAGGCAGAAGGGGTGGCAGGTGTGGCTAAGTGCTCCCTGGGGTTAACCTCAAACTTAAGCATCAGGTCTTGTTTGGTTGGAAGCAACATAAAATGCAGGGTTAGCTGCCATTCTGGGCAGGGTTGGCAAGGAGGCACATGTTCCTGGCAAGCCAGCAAGTTGTTTTTAGCATCCCAATCAAATGAGGGGACCAGAGACGAGGGTGGGGAACCTATGTGTATTTGACACATTTGTGGATTGTTTCTGCAACAAAGACTTTTTTTTTAGGAAAACAACAGAGTGTAGCTTTATATATTTGAATGAGAAGCACACAGAAGAATCTATTGTCAGGAGGAAAAATTGCATGAGTAATTGTGCATGACTTCAGTTTTCCCAGTTGAAATGCTAGGCATGCTAAGGATGATTGTGGGCATTCCAGTGTGTTCAGTGTGGGGAAGAGGAGGAAGGAGCGCCTAGGAGGAGGGGAGGCAGATCTCTAGCCAGGCAGGGAAGCAGGAACCTGAGGCGATCTATGTGCTACTTTTCCTCCCTGGTTCCCAGTTTTCTTCTGTTTAATTGAAGTACTACCACCTATAGGAAACCTTTTTGTCCCTATCTCTTCCTCCCATTCTCACTTTAGTTATTCCTCTTGATACATATCTCCTGTCTTTTCATTATTTACAACACTATGGTACTGTAGTATGCCAGAGTAGTGAGCACAGACTCCATGCCTGGATTCGGCCAGTCACTAGATGTGTTACCTTGGGCAAGTTATTCATTCTCTCAGGGCTTCAAAGTTCTCATCTATAAAATGGGAATAATACCTACCTTCTAGGATTGTTGAGAGCATTAAATGTGTTAATACATATGAGGGTCTTATAACAGTACCTGACAGTTAGTATATACTCTGTCATGGTTTATGTCAGTGGTCCCCAGGCCTCATGCAATTATAGACTCAACAAAATCTAGAGTTTGTGATTGGTTTATTGTCTATGCTTGGATTGGTGGTGTGAATGCTACACCCGCCTAAGGGTGGAGCCAGTATATGATGCAAGGGTTGCAATAAGGTGTGTGTGTCTCTCTTTTCGGTTCATGCTCTGTTGTTTGCAGTGGCCATGAATGGCTGCCCCGCCATTCCATGCTTTCTTGGAGCCAATTGAGTATGAACTGAAACCTCCAAGAACTATAAGAAAAAACCTTTCCTTCCCAAACTTTGGGTGTCAGGTATTTTGTCTCAGCAATGAGTAAAAAGTAACTAAGACACACTCTATAAATATTAGCAGCTATTTTTAATTGTATCCCCACTTGTTAGTACAGGACATACGGTAATATGTCATAAGTCAGTGGTTTTCATTTCTCAAAAGTGTCATCATTGCTTCAAGAGCCTTAAAAATACATGGGTCTGAGTTCCATCTACCTAGGAGTGAAATCTGATTATGACATTTTTTGGGGGGGAAAAAGGCCCAGGGAGGTTTTATTATATAGCCAGGTTGAGAATCAATGTCACAGATGCTCAATGAATATTTGTTGAACGAGTGAATGAATACATCAAATGGGATCAGAAAAAAAATCCATGTTACCCCATCTTTAGGAATCTCAAGACAAGGTTCTGTCTCTTTCAGAAAGTTGGCTCTTCCTTGAAAACATCAAGAGAAAAACATGATGAGAGCATAATAGAATATGTGAAAGAATCACAATTCTAATTACTGCAAATATTAAAATATTGAAGAAATAGAAAAGCAATTAGCTTGGAGCTAATATAAGCGATCAGTAGGCATTTCCTCTTGTTCTCCCTTCTGTTTACACAGATTTATTGCCCAGAGTTGCTATAGCAACTCAAGCCAGAAGCTGAACTTTGACTTTATCTCAAGTTATGATTTTGATTTGTAACCCAATCTTTAGTGGAGATCATAAAAATTTAAAGATCTCAAATATAACATTTGTACTCTTCTAATGTATAATTATAACATGCATAATAGTAACAATGGTAATTAACTTCTTTATTTAGCTGGCTTACAAAATTCAAATGGACTGCTGCTTGCAGAACATTACTTTAAAATAAGAAACTATAGCCAGAGCTTTCTCTCAACAAACTCACAAATTAATGAGAAAAGTGAAGATAAACATACTAAAAATCAGAGGAAACAGATATAACAGAAACATGTAAGCGGCATATAACAGTGTAAAGAGGGCGATGGAGTCAGAGTTTGGGTGTACTTTTCACAGGCTATGATTTCAGTTAATTTAATTAACTACATTGAGGTTCAGATTCCTCAACTACCAAATGTAGATTTTGATGCCTGAATCACAGATTTGTTGTGAGAATTCAAAGCAGTAACGAATGTAATGTAAATGCCTAGCAGCCCATTAAATAAAATTATTTTCATTAACAAAGAAGCTATATTCCAACCGCCTGCTCATTATCAAAAGCAGACACAATATAGAAAGGGAGAAAACAAGTCAAGATGGAGAATTAGGCACAAACATACCTGATCTCTCACCAGTGATCCCGTAAAAGACAAAAGATTACTTTTTTAAATCTATTGGTCCCAACCAGTCCAAATGTACAAGAAACAAAGTAGAAATTATAATAAAAACCTGGATAGAAAGCAGTTGTAATCATAGTTATGGAGAATCCACAGCAGAATATTAACACAGTCTGAAACATTCTTAAGGAAAAGTCAGTTCGAAAGCAGAGGCAGAGAATCCCTAAGCTTAGTGGGAAGACAAACAGGAGCTGTGAATCAATCATTAGGGTTATTAATCGGTAAACTGTCCTCAGAACAAAAGAGCTCTGTCCTCCTTCCTTAACATCAGAGAACTTCCACGTGTATGTGTGGGGGGGAGCGTGTTGATAAGAAAGTGAATATGTGTGTCTGGAGCGGGCATTTGCTGGGTACAGCAGACTGAGAGTAAAGAAGAACAGGCCTGGAAGGAATCCCTGCCACCTGCCACAGGCAGAGGAAAAGCTGCACCTGCCTGGGCTGTCAGCTACAGCTTCATCAGAGTAAAAGCTTCCTCATGAGTATTTTCACAAAGGGATGAGAGAGTGGAGGTGGGTAGGTGCCCACTACCCTGCCCACTGCCTGCTCTGGGCACCCTACAGGGAGTCTGCCATTGAAAATATTCTCCTTGGCACGCCATGTTGGAACTTAGGGTGCTGAGCCAACCAGTAACCAGCCTGCCGCCCTGGTAAGTGACTGTGGTCTGGCAAGCCCCGGCCACCCCAGGGCGGGGAAACAAGAAGCAACAGAGTCTCCTGAGATCTGCGCCATGTTGGAACTTAGAGCGCTGAGCCAACCAGTAACCAGCCTGCTGCCTACTGGGGTGCGGGCTTAGAATCAACCATACCATATACCCCCCCCCCCCGCTAACAATTGGGATCCAGGGATCTGGATATCTCTTAGGAGGTGACCATATTTGGTACAGCAAGTGGGGGTAGTTTCCTTCTACTATCTCTGAAGTCAGATATTTTTATTTGTTTTGCTTTGTCCTGATTAACGGTGTTGCTCTATTCAATATTCTGTCTTGATGTGTTCTATAATGTTGTGTATTTCTTTTGATTTTGCTGTACCCAATAGAAGAACAACTATTGTGAAGATAACGAGATATACAATGGTGCCTATTATTGTTGTCCTGGTGACCTGCTGTGATGTTCTGTGCCAATTTCACTATAGTGTCTCAATTGGCTTTACTCCATCCTGTTTTGTTGTATATTACTACCTCCAAGTTAATGAAAATTAAATAAAAATAAAATAATAGAACACGAGAAAACAAGGTAACAAAATACCTCCCAAAACTCCCAACTCCATCAAAACTGATCCATGTGACATGGATGACGAGAAACTCAAAACAAAACAACAGAATTATATAAGGTGATTAAAAAGGAAATAACAACAAAACAGATCAATAAGGTACTGAGCAAGCTGAAACATGATATAACTAAACAGATAATGTACTTAAAAAGCAAAAGGAGGAAAAGAAAATGCGCTAAAGGATATAACTGCATGTATGTTTAAGTGTGTGGGATTGATAACGGTATTATCAAGTTTTTGTTGGATCCTTGAACAGAACTGTCTGCAGCCTCACTGTTTGTTCACTTTGTATGCCTTAATTTTGTAACATGAACAACTATTTCTAAGAAGACAATATGTAATTTATCAAGTAGGGATTTCTTAATTTTTTTTTTAAATTCTGTATTATTTCTACCCTTTTTTCTGTTTTGCTTTTTTCTCTTTAAATAAAATTAAAAAAAAAAAGAAAAGAAAATATTCTCTTTATAAAGTCCAGACTGATCACCCAGTCCTCAGAGGAGCCTGCAGGGAAAAAGACTCATCAAAACTGAAGTGCAAACTTAAAAAACATAAGCTGTCCTGAAAATATAGGTATGAGTGGAAAACCAAGGATCACCGATGACTTGAAAAAATTCAACAGCTCTAAAGGACTAAGATAAATAAATTGAAAGCTGACCCCAGAAGACAGACAGACAATTAAAGGTACAGAAAAGAGCCTTTAAGAAATAGTAAAATAGCATCATTTTTAGGAACATGTATGAAAATATTGTAGCAGAGTGCTAGAAAACAAAAAACAAATAATCACTATGACAAAGGAAAAACAAAAATATAAATATAGTAGTAAAATTAAAGCAGGAGATGGGATGAATAACAGAATTGTTATAGCAATAATGGGATGTAACTCAAACACTAAATGACAAGTAATCTGCCTGACTATACTGAAAAAGTAAAGACTGGAAAATTTGAGAGAACATTAAGACCATTATAGACTGAATCATGCCTTCCCCATCCCTTCCCAATTCATACTTTGTAGCTCAAACCTCTGGATGTGACTGTATTTGTATTTGAAGATTAGGGCCTGTGAGGAGGTGATAAAAGTTAAATGGGACATGCTGGTGTGTTCTAATTCTTCGTAAAATGTGGAAGAGTCACCAGACTTTTCAAGTGGGGTTATGCCTAGAAGGCACCATGTGGAACCCAGAAGAGAGACCTCACCAGA
>PVJX010002721.1:0-122677 GCA_004027295.1 Dolichotis patagonum
GTGATTAACAGTAGAGTAGCATCTACAGAATGGATACTTTGCACAAAGGAGGATTCATTTTCTAGGTAGAGTGTACCCAGAAGGCTAGAGATTGTAATATAGTACTCAGAATGATGTGGTAATAGGATTTAAGAATTGTTTATTCTTGCAATTTTCCATCTAATATTTTTCAACCCTACTTGACTGGAGATAACTGAAAATATAGGAAATGAACCTGTATATAAAGCAGAGACTACTGTATATACATAGATACACAAACATCTATGGGCAGGTACCCTTTCCAATTGAAATTTTAAGCTGGGCATGGTGGTGTATACTTGTAGTCCCAGCATTTGGGAGAATGATGCAGGAGGATCATAGTGAGTTTGAGATCAGCCTGGGTTACAAAGTAAGCCCAAGGCCAGCCTGAACTGCATAGCGAGACCTTGTCTCAAAAAACAAAACAAAACAACCTAAATAATAATTATACACTTGAAATTTAATCAAGATGTAGTTCTTTGATAATAAAGTCATTATTTAAAAAGACCCTTCATGATTAAAATGCATTATAAAATAAAAATACTAATCATCCAGAACTGACAATTCTGAGCAAAATATCAGACAGAAATAAACAAACAAACACAAAATCCTGCAGTTAATATTTAAAAGAAAAAAATCTGTAAATGCAAAACACTGGAGATTTGACTTAGCAGTAATATAGTTGAACAGATATTTTAATTAATGGTGATTTCAATAAAAACCAGAAGTGAGGCTTTACTGCCCCAAAAGCTGCTGGTTTATAAGAGGATATTTAAAATAAAAAGTCTCATAGCAGAGGAGCATAAGGCAGCCTCTGTCTCTTTGTCTGTTTCTCTCTGTGTCTCTGTCTGTCTCTGTCAGTCTGTCTCTCTCTGCATTTTTCCTATCTCCCACCTCAGGATTAAAGAGTACAAATCAAAGCAACACAACTATTTAGTAAGATTAGCATTAACAAGTATGCAAACAGTTACTGAATCCTGGAAATTAGGTGCCCAGCCCCAGGGGAGGAGCACACTGGCAGGAGCCACAGATGGGAAGCCATACAGGATAGGTCCTTATGCTGTCTCAGAAACTTAACAATGCCTAAGTCTAAACTGCAATGAAAATGCAAAAACAGTTACTGTTTTTGCTGAGTCGGTCATACATTCTGCAGCGATGGCGTAGGGTCTGTCTACTGCAGAGAAGATTGGGCTAGGCAGAAGAAACTCTGGATTCCAGTGGCAGCCTTGAGCAAGCACTGCTGGCTGAAGTTGAACTCCAGTTTTTCTTATTTATCTATTTAGGATCGGCTGCAGACAGCTGTGCAAGGAACTATGTTTCACATGCACAGTTATGTTTCTTTCCCTCACAAGACTACAATACAGCTATAATTATCTTTAATTGATAGTCGAAAGAATTGATGCTCAGTAGTGTAGTAGTACCTAAAGATCCTTCTAAGGAGGATGATTACAGCTATGTTAAGTTGTCACTTCAATCAGATGTGATCTAATTCAATTCATGGTTCCCTACTCTGTCCATATAATACTTCTTTTCCCCAGAAATATGCAGCTTGCCCAATATTGTCAACAAAACAGGTTTTACGTGAAGAATAAAAAGAAGACAGTGCAGGAATGAAGACATATTCCTTTATTCAGAGCCAAAAACTAATGTGCTTGACATTCTTCACATATTCTGAATTATATCACCCTATCTGTAACAATTATAACAGATTTCACTGGGTAAAAGTAACTGGATAAGAGACAATAAAGCAATCTTATCTGAAAAAGAAAAGCTTCATTTTTAATTAATTGGTACCATCTGATTTTTCCTTCTCTCCCTGGGATCTCAGGTCTTGGCCCCTTAGAAGATGACAGACCCAGTGGCAGTCAGTTTCATTCTATTTCCTAACAACACCGGAACACGGTGTCCTTTAGATATATACAACTTTTTTAAACTTTAGGATTTTCTATTTATTCAAGCAAATACAGAGCTTTTTCTAAGGTAGGAGCAAGGAATGACAAGGTCAGCTCAATTCAGTCATGCCAAAGGCTAAAATTACAGAAACAGCATGAAGAAATAATCGACAGGACGAGTGTGTGGTCCTGGGAAGCTGCTCGTCAGGGAATCTGTGATTGCTCTTAATGGTATTTTCACATAAAATGGTCCTGTTAATTTCTAAGGCTTTTTAAACACTGTATCTCTTTTAAAACAATCAGTGCCATTATGAACTCCCAGGAGGCTCTGAATTAAGAAATTAATACCTTTATTTCATAACATTTTACTAAACAATTGCTATGGACAGCAAATACGACGTCTGTGAGAGTCTTAAGAAATGTAACGTGAGCCTTGAAAAAGGAGAACATTGAAATGATTGGATAATTAAATACAATTAAATTTTTCAATTGGTTTTAAGCGAGCTAAACACAGGGGTAGTCCACTGATTCATGTGCTACTCTCAGTCTTTCACTGTTTGAACCTTCTACTGATGAAAGATGCTTGCTGAGTAAACTGTTTCTGAGAAGACCCTGCAATGGTAAAGGAAAGAGTGGGCTCTTGGGACACATGCTATGGTTGGAATGTGTCCCTCAAAGTTTATGCATTGGAAATTAGTCAGTGCAATTATACTAAGAGGCAGACCTTCAAGAGTTGATTAGGTCATAAAAATATAATACTGTTAGCTTGGGAGTGGGTCATTACAGTGAGTGAGTTCCTAACACAAGAGGAAATTTTCCCTGACAGAAGAGGAAATTCCTAAACACACACCTCCAGTGTGGTACAACACAGCAAGGTGACCCTCACCAGAGCCTGGCACCTTGAGCCTGCATTTTCCAGCATTCAGAACTGGGGGCAGCAGAACACTCTTCTTTGTAAATCACGAAGAATCAGTTACTCTGTTATAGCAACATAAGACAGACAGAGACAGTATGATTTGCAACCAAGTCATTCATAGCAGTGAAGTAAAAATAGACTGATTATGAGGCAAAATGTATTAGAATTATCCTTCAGCCACACATGACTGATAAAAACCTACTCATATGCGTATGTCACATATAATTTGTATTTCTAAATTCTCAGTTTTCAGTCTCTGATGACACTCTGCAGATGACGACTGTGGGTGCCCTGCCTGAGCTTGCGGGGACAGAGCCTGGAGCATGTGTGCTGGCTCTATCACAGCCACTCGGAGCGGCAAGGGCACAAATGCTGCACTTCATCTTTACTGCACTGCATGCAAACCATAGTTTGGCTCTCTTACATTTTGACTGTGAAAACATTTTCCAGAAGCTTTCCCCATCAGGGTGCTGGCAGAAACCCTGAAGTCTCGGCTTTCACAGAAAGGCAGTCTCTGAGAAGTGCTGTTGCTTTGGAATTATAATTTTATCTCTCTCAATTCCATTCTGTTATGCTGAATTTAAGAATATTTGTCGAAACTGATCCTGAGAGTCTGCAAATGGCAGCGTATTCTTCTTGTACCATTTTTCAAAACTATCTTTCAATCGTTTTATTCTCACATGTATTTGACAACATTTTATTGAATGTCTTCCACTAAGCAGAGGTTCTGTGATATACTTGATGATTCCAACAATGAAAAAAACAACAAAAAGATCAGTTGCTATTTTTGAGGCATCTATAGTCTAGTTACTTTTGTGGTCACTGCACTAAAAAGAGTATGCACATTTCTGGCTTCAAAAGTAGACTTAGAACAGTATCTCATCAAGTCAATAAGGGGAGCAGGCTTCAAGTCAGTCATTTTGTAACAAGGCAAAAGAGAAGGACTGCAGAAGTGGGGAATGAACAGAACTGGTACCTGTGGCACAGATTTAAGGATACATGTATGAATAGACATTCATCTGATTCAGATTCCTAAGTGTGGAATTGAACACCCACACCATTTAATTCACTGGTTAATTCTTTCATAGGTATAGTTAGAGAAAGCAAACTGGTCAGTTCTGAGAAAAGCTCTACCAGAATACATATTATTTAACATTATAATCAAGCTGTGCATGTTGGCACATGCCTGTAATCTCAGCACTCGGGAGGCTGAGGCAGGAGGGTCCTTGCAAGGTCAAGTCCAGACTGGGTTACAAAGTGAGCCTAAGTCAAGCCTGAACTGCACAGAGAGAACCTGTCTCAAAAAAACAAAAATAAAATAAGTCAAGCCTGAACAGCATAAAGAGAACCTATATCAAAAAAACGAAAATAAAATAAAATAAAATAAAATAAAATACAAAAATAAAATAAAATAAAAAATAAAATATGTCATAACAAATACAGCTGGTCTCCCAATATCAATGCTACATGACCTATTTGGTAAATAGTTTATTAAATTTAAATGTATGAATTTGTAATATTAACTTTCTCTTCCCTTTCTCCTACTCATTATTTCCAATTAATGTTAAAATTTCAGATTCAGTGGCATCTTCTTAGTGATCGTTTCCTTGCATTTGCAAAGTACATCAGGGTGTCCTAAAATTTTCTTCACTTTCTGCAAAACGTCTCCCACAAATTAAAAACAGTTAAATTGTTATCACTGTCCATCTCCTGCTTTTATATTTAATTTGTTAATCAAGTAATTCTTCTGCTTTGCCTGGATATTCATGAAATTAGGCTAATAGGAGTTCAGTAGACGTCTACGTGTATTAGTGAAATACTCCAAATCGAAGGCATACTTTACAACTGAAGCGAACTTTCAACATGACACTCTTGTTAACACTTGGTGCAATTGTGGTATCCAATTTCTTTTCTTGAAAATGTTAAATTAAGAAATTATAATTATTGATTGTTATTCATATTCAGCTTTAGAATTATTCAATCAGGTTAGTTAACTGCATCTCTACCTCTTGCCATGTTTCTTTTTATTCTTATATAATAGTGTTGGACTGTATCGGATATCTAAATACTTTATAAATGTATTTTATCTTCTTATATATACAGGGATAAGGCACATAGCTTTTCCTATATTTTTATAGAAATTCCTTGTAAATTAATAAGTAACAGATTAGCCATTTTAAAAGGATTTCATATAGAACACAGTGGAGTACATGACTATTATGGGAAAGTCTTGTAAATGATGAATCAATATTTTTTGCCTTTCCTCCTAGTCTTTACCTAATTTTATTAATCAAAAAAGACAGTTTCCTTAGCATTTTTTCTCTTAACTTTTAAATTCTAATCAATAACTCAGAATTTAAGAGAGGATCTCTTTGCAAATTTAGGAATAACAATAATTATTATTATTTATTTTTACTCTTGAGAGTAAGTGTCTTACACAGGCTGATACGTCTCACAGAATGATTTAATAAAAACTCAATGCTTCCTACACTGGTGTTACAAGAATAGGTGAAAATAATCTTTCATATTAATATCTAATCATGTGGGAGACTAGGGATTTTAAGAACAACCTAGTGATGACGTATATTCTAACACATTCGGGATGGATTTCCTGAGGTTTTGAGAATGTACCTGCTTTAATTCCCAGAAAAAAACTTTATTAAATTTTGAACCCCCTAGTAGGCTCATATTGTTAAAATAACAATACAAGGTCAAACAGAGCAGGAAAATACTGAAAATTCTGACTTAGATGTATTGAGGAGGTTCATAAGTTTGCAAAAAGAAAGGAGTAAGTTCAGTCAGGAGAAGGATAAAAATAAGTTGTAAGACTGGTGTAAAGCACGGGGATATAAAGAAAGGTCCTTCAGTGGACAGAATATTAATATAGAGTGTGAAAGACAAACAAACTAATGTCTATAAAACATGCAATTGAAGTAAGAATCGCATGCTATTAATTTTAGTTGCAATCAATTTTAATTATATTATTTTAAAGTAATCCACTTTATTTGGGAAGAGAGCATTTGAGAAACTTGATTTGATTTAAAATTCAGTAATAGCAAGCTTGTTTAATTATACTTACTAGTGATTCCATCCCTTATTTTAAAAAATCTAACACATGACATTACAGACTTAAGGACACTGGGACAGCGTTCATCTTTGTTAGGATGGAACCTTCTGGCAAGAGATCTTATTTTGGTTAATATAAGTTCCAGTGTAATAATAAGAGGCTGGGTTGTAGCAAATGGATCAATGAGTCTTAATCCCAGGTCTGAGACTCTTGCTGGTTATTAAGTTTCTAATTTACAGAGAAGAATGAGAATTAAAATGGTCAAGCAGCAACAACTGGTTTATGAGGAATAAAAAACAACTGAAAGCATTTTCCTCTATTAAGCCTTTTATTATTCTGTTCACAGCCTCTGCACAATTAGAGAGAGATAGAGAGAAGGACCACCTTATACAATAAGACATTTTTTTCTAGTAACAAAAGTTTTTATGTGTAATTGACTTCTTTTCCCTTGTAAACATCTTGCAGATTAATTTTTGCTGGTACTTAATGAGGCAAATTATGAAAGTTACTTATCAATTTATCAAAGTTACCATATATGTTAAACATGTAGGTGTCTGTTTCCCAAACTATTATCTGTTCACCACTGATTGAACCATTCAAGTAATTCCAAAATTTCTTCATCACAGGTTTGTATAATAACAAGTGGTAAATTGTAAAACCAAACCTATTTAGTAATAGTAAAACTAGCAAAAATACCCAAAGGAGAAATCCCACTCTAAGTATATTTCAGCTTTTATATGATTGCTATGCTGTCTTTCTCAGCTCTTCAGCTGCCCGCAATTGTCATTACCCTGCTAAATAAGGGGATAACTCAGTTTAGACTACTGTACTTACAGAATACTATCATAGGTTCTCTTCACTGACTCAGTTTCTGACATCCCTGACTTTAGAAAATTGCCAGGTGATAGGATCATAGAAAAGAAATGGAAATATCCATATGTCTAAGTCATGAAGAGATGAGTTAGATTGCAATAGGTACAGAGAAAAAGATTTTTTTTAAGTTTATATAAATATTACACATTTTAAAGCAGTATGAATTTGGGGAATATATTCTCAGACTAGAATGCTTTCAACATTAGGGGGAAAACAGAATTGGTATAAAGGAATGGAAGACAAAAAGAAAGTGAACGGTGGAGTCCTATTCTTTACATTTCTTATGAGTTGTTGCTTGATATATTTGTGCTACAAACATGAATGACAATTTGAAAACAAAACAAAGGAGAGAAGGAGCTTAGACAGGCATCCTCTAGGCTACATAAGAAATGCAAAATGGTAGTTTGGCAAAGACAATGTATTAAAAGTAAAAATGAACAGTGTTTTTAAAAAATCAATAGATCTCATTTAAAATATTCATGTCCTGAAAAGTTAGATGATATGGCAACATTCTTAAGAAAGAATAAAATAGGGAGAACTGGGATAGATACCTCAAAAGACAGCAAATATATCCAAGCCATTCTCAAGGTGACACTTCACGATACACACTAGCTCTCCGGGGGGGGGGGGCGATATCATTTTTCTAGTGTTTGTAACTTGAAGACTTTCCCTTCACCAAAATAAACTCTGTGTTTACTAGATAATTTTTCCTCTGTAAGGCTTTATTTCTGTCATTTCCAAGATGCCATACATAACTTTTTTAAAAATATCTGATTTACATTTCCAGTGATACCCAGCCTGTCTAATCATTTAATTTATCTGCGTGCTGGAATGTATGCCTATGGGCATTGCAAGTAGAAACTGACAGAAAAAGTGCAGAAAATTGTGGGGTGCTTTCAAAACAGAAATTTGTTAATTTAAGGGAATGAAACGTGTAGAAAATTTATGGAAAATGAGAGATAAGGGTAAAATTTGGTTGTTTCAAGGTTAATCTTTTTTCTTCTGGATTTTGCAAAAATTTGAGATAAATATCATACTCTTCTCTGCTCTTATCACAGTAACTTCCTTTTTCCTAGTACTTTTATTCTCTGAAGTTTGCTGCACGAAGGTGTTCCTTTAATAGGAATAGACAGATTTGAAAAATAGACTTAATCTGCTTCTTTCATGACTTTATTGCTACATAGGAAATTGGCAAAATTTCTCCTCACTTGCTGCTGATACACACAATTCCTGGGGAAAGAAGAAAATAAGGGGAGAATTAAACTGACAAACAAGAAGCAGCAAATAAACTGGAGACATTTTCACACCAACAGGTTTCATCCCTAGACATAAGCCATCTTGCTGTCTGCAAATGGTCATCTCCTATGCTTGGAAATTGAGGACTATTTCTATACTATTATAATTAAAGTATCTGACAAAACAGATTATTCTCATCTTAGAAACACTTTATTTCCTCAGCTTCCAGGATGCCATACAGTTCTATTTTTTCCACCTTACTGAACATTTGTTCTCAGATTCCTTTGCTAGATTTGGTTTTTTTGTGACCTCCAAATACCAGAATGCTAAATTTCTCCTATATCTGAATTTATTTGTTTTGGTTATTTCTTATGGTCCTCTGATTTTAATAACTCTATGGGGATGATGCTTAAGTTTTTCTCTCCAGCCACAACTCTCCCCAGAAATCCTGGCTCTTCTACCCAGCTATGTGGTTTGGATGTCTAGATCTCAAAATTCAACTTTCGATTTTATGTCTGAAAACTAAAACTTTCCCCTGCTTCTTAAGACACTAAAAAGCTCTTAATTTTCCACTCCTAATTTGGGCTTCTTTACATGACAAGAGTATTTGCAAATTTCTATAGGTTAAATTTAAAGAATATGTATCAAATATACTCTGCTTTCTCTCACTCCCACATCTGATGTATTTGCTGGTGATTTCTGCTCTACCTTCAAATGAATCTAAAGTTTGACCACATCTTGGCTTAAATGTCACGACCATCTAAAATTTTTCTGTGTAAGAGTCCTTCTTTTTCTGCTCTTGTTTCTCATGTATCTATTGTCTACACGGAAACCAACAGGTTTTTTTTCCTGCTAAAAGTCTATACTGTGACAAAAAGTCATCAAAGAATTCCCATCTTACTTAAGGAAAAATGCAATCCCTTTCAATGACCTAACATATAGAGAAGGGATGGTCCCTGTCTTGCCAGCTGTCCAGCGCTTCTTGCCGTGCTCCTTCAGGTATCCAGGATTTGTTATTCTCTCAAACACTCACATTTCCGTTTCCATGTCTTATGATTTGCTTCGCTAAGACCTCCACATAACTGCTTCACGTATTTCACACTAGTCTATTATCAAATAGCAGACTTTTCAGAGCAGACTTCCTTGATTTTTCTTTCTTAGAGTGTAGTTACACAGAGCAGATGGCTATGATGGTGCTATGTAATATGATTCTACAGTACCACCATCACACCCAAGCCAGGCATTGACTGGGCCTTGCTTATACTTCTCCTTACATGTGCTTGGGTCAGTACTCCACAAACAGTTGCTAACTGTGTGAATTACTGTATGTCCATGATATTCAAACAGCAGCAAACTATCATAATGCTTCCCAATTCTTGACCTTACAAGATGAAGTATTAAAATATGCTATTCACTAGTAAAACAAGGCAATTTCTCACAGATTTCTATCAAATATACTTTCTAGAAACAGAAGTGTAGGAAAGAATGCTTTCTATAAAACACTTCTTTGCCCACATTTACTTTGATATTGGAATAGCTCCTAATGTTACAGACAGCTAAGTTAGGTAAAAATATTATAAGCAGTCAGGCAAGATTAGGCCCTCAACGGAGTCAGTGCAGAAGATAAGAACACATTACAGCTGTGGCTGGAGCCACAGACCAGGCCTCAAGATAAAGACAGAATGACCAGATCTACACACCTCCCTAAGGGACAAACAAAAAACTGAAGATTACACTATAATTGACATCACCTGATCCAATGAAGTCCAGATAAACTTCAGTCATGCAGGTGAGTGACCAGGGTCTGCTGATCCATCCCTTCCTAAAAGGCTCTGCTCTCTATGCACACTTGCTACGTGACCTGCTTCCCCACTGGATCAGTATTACCTAAGAAGCTCTATTTGCAATTTCATTGGTTGATCATAGTCTTGACCCATATTGCACCCACCTCGTGATTTTGCTCTATAAGCCACTTCTGTGAGTTGGGGTTCACAACAACCCACTTTCCGGTCCTCTCATATCTCTCAAGTGCTAGCTCTCTCAATATTTATTTCCTATTCTTAACCTTTGTTGTTCCTTAAAATTCATTCTTTGATTTTGGAGAACATGAACTCAGCCTATGTGACATCTAGCAGTCTGGGAGCTATATACTATTTTTCCTATATCACTAATGTACATACCAGCTCTGGGAAAAAAATCAAAACAGGTTTAAAATATCCATTCCAGCAGTAGTCTGACTTATTCCACTTCAATTGAATGCATAACTACCATTTCATGGCTCTCTGTTAAAACTGGTGGAAGATAACAAATTTGAATCGCAGTAACTGATGTTTATAGAGTAACAATTATAGGAGACAAATGCACTAAAACTTTCCATGCAATATATTGTTTCAATAACTTATGACACACCAATGAGGCATAAGGGTCCCTATTTTAGAGACTAGAAAACTGAGTGTGAACTAACTTATTCTACATCACACACCTGTTAAAGGATAGAGTTTGAACTTAAACTTGGCTTTCTGATGGCTTGGCCCAGTCTATGTTGATGATCTTCATTATAACACTCACCACATCAATGTCCATGAAGGCCCCACTAATTTAAACACATAAACTCTCTGCTCCGTCCTTAAGGATTAACAATGCAGGAAGTCATAAATTTAGGTCTAGTATGTCCTTGAAAGTAGGTTATTAAACAGCTATATCGGATTATGAGAATTTGATTTTCATAAACTAAAACTAGTGCTTAATATACTTTACTGAGAATTTCAATTCAGTACCCTAATGAGACAGCTGGCTGCAATCCAACACCAACCATAATGCGAACGGTACCCTGCACCTGGGCGGACACAGATTCCAGGAGCTGCCAAAATGTTGGAAGGGGATGGTGAAACCATTTTCAACATGGGTCACAGTGGGAGTGGCTTTCAAATCCTATTCTTCTTCTTTCATATCTTTTTTTTTTAAGTTAGAGCATATTGGTTATGCAGATTAATTGGTTTCATTTTGGTAGATTCATATATGCACACTACTCGCATCAAGTACTATTAGTCTCATTTTATACAACAAAGTCTGTTTCTTTAAACTTCATTATTGTCAACTTCCCAGCTATTTGTGACCTAGAATTATGCAAAGGCTAGGCTTTAAGATTTTTGTACTAGCAAGCACCTGTGAAATCGTCTACATTTCTGTTACAATCTAAGTATATGCATGTATGCCATACTGCTTGCATTTTAATGGTAGAAATATTTCATTGTTATCAAAAGTGAGGGTTTTGCTGCTTTGAACGGATTATAAGAAATAATAGTTTAAAAAATAATGAGAACTTGTGCTCAATGTTAACAGGTCTATAGCTCCAGTGTTTGCTAAGCTAGTGTGCACGAGAAGAGCCCATACCAGTCAGGGCACGGAGAGATTCGTGCCAAGAGACGCACATAACTCTCAGGTGATGTCCGTGTCCTGACGATGGTGCTCAAACATTCCAAAGTTGTAGGTGTTTATTTTCTCAAGTACCATAGCCTAAGCATATTTTTTGTTCTTATTCATACTTTTCAGGGAAGGTTTATGAATAATTTCATATAAAAAAGAAGTATCTTTGTTTTTGTCAGCTTTGGGTTTAAGGTCAAAGTTAAGAAAGACTAATGGTTTTTAATAAGGTACAGAGAGTCTTGGGAGAAGGGAAGAAACTATATTTGTCACTTTGATTCTCATTCAGAAGCAGCAAATGTGATTCCCAGCCGCCTCCTGGACATAGCCAGAGGTCTTCAGAAATCCCATGCTAGTGTCTGACCCCACACTCTGATTCACATTCTGGAGATGAAGCCTCAGAGCTGACTCTACTGTCTGCCCATGCTGCACCTGGAAAGAAACCACAAGGGAGCTGCGACCTCCAACAACACGACCAGTGAAACAGCAGATAAACCATCAGCCTGGCAATCGGTGATTCTGCCCCTCTGCCGGCTCACTCTCTGTGCTTTATAATGGAAACACGTGATGCTGGCTTACCAGCTTCCACTGGTAATACAGAGCACCCTTGTAAGCTCCTCTGGTCGTTTTTAGCAAGTACAACAAACAATGACCAGGGCAGTGCACATTTACAGAGTGCCCACTGGGGACCACAGGTTTGATACACTGACTTCTTTAATACTAAGAGCAACTCTGAATAGTATCTAGTTATTACGTCCATGCTACACAGGAAGACACTAAAGCTCATGAAAACGTCATTCACCCTTTCTGCTTCCCTCCCTCTGACTCCCTCCCTCCCTTCTTTCTTTTCCCTCTTTCCACTGGGAAGCAATCCCAGGAGCACTCTACTGCTGAGCTGCACTTCTAGTTCTTTTTGACTTTATTTTGAGAGCATCTCACCAAGCTGCCCTTGAAATCCTCCTGCCTCAGGCTCCCATGTACCTAGGATTACAGGTGTGAACCACTGCCTCCAGCTTCACTGATCATTTCTTGAGCATGTTACAAACTCCTGCAGTACTGCAGTTTTCTCAACAATTTTGGGACTAAGAATTTATCCAGAAAGCCCTCAATGCACAATTGCTTTTTGGCTACTGTCAGTAAAAAGTACAGCTGTGTTTAGAATGGTGGACATAAATGATTATCTCTAAAAACATTATTTAGCATGAGAGGGACCAGTGGGCCTAACCAGGTTGCCTTCAGTAAACTGCAGGCAGCAAGCAGGGCCCAGAATCCCCCCTGGGCCCTCACTGCATGTGCCCCTGCAGATTCCCAGCCCACAGGGCAAACTTGGAACTCTGCTCCCAGAACCTTGGACTACAGCGGACTATCTGGGCTAGCTTGAGGGAGATTAAGTGACTGCCTCACTGAAACAGAAGATCTCAGCTGGATCCAGTCTGTGTGGTTAGTACATCCCTAAAATATGGGTGTACAGTGGCTAAATAGGGTCAGGTGTACAGTGGCTAAATAGGACCAGTAGAGCTCCCTCCAACTAACTGTATGACCTTGGTAAGCCTGATAAGAGTGAGGGTGACCCCTTCCTACACACAGAAAACATCAGGCAGAGTGAGGAGTGTGCCGAGAAGGACTCCTCCAACTTGAAGAAAATCAAAAGGGATTATGAGACACAGTCCCTACACAATAGGGACACAGCAAGCCCTCATCCGACATAAACACTATAGCCAGGGAGATTTGATGACCTGGAATAACCTGAAGATAAAATACTAGCAGGAACTAAAAGTTGACATACATTAATACTACTAGGCTTGTCAACCCAGGAAGAATATAGGACTCACCCAATAAGCTCTGCAGCAGAAAGTCAGGTGACTGGCCCACCTATTCATTGTGGGACCCAGCAATTGGACAAACATCAACCTTACAGTAGGACACCAAGTTACACACTACCAACAGTTCACACTAATCGATCTGAAGAACCAAACACTAACTCAAAAGAGGAAAATGGCAAAACGAAAACACAAAATGCAATCTCAAACATCCAGTCTAGCAAAAGCAAGTAAAGGAGATATTGAAATAGAGGACTCCAAAAGTAACACACTGGAAATCTCTGAAAAGATAGCGAATGAAATAAAAATACAACTCCATGAGGCCATAGAGGAAATCAAATTAGAAGTGCTCTCCCATGTAAAGATAGAAGTAACAACCTTAGTAAAGGAGTTGTTGAGCGCAGCTAAAGAAGAAATAGAGAAAAAAGTACCAGAGCATGGGAAACTGATTGAAACCTTGAATGAATAATAAAAAAAAAAAACAAGCAGAATTCACGAAGCAAACTGAAAGAGACATCCAAGACACAAAAAATTCTATTCAAAGCATGCAAAACCATTTAAGTGAAGCTGAGGATAGGATTTCAGACCTGAGGACAGGATCATAATTAGTGATCATGAAAGGATAGAACTTTTAAAAATAACAAATCAGCATGAAAAGACAAAGCAGAAATTTTAAGATGATGCCAAGAGCAACAATATAAGATTAATAGGCATTAGTGAAGACACTGGAGTCAATATAAACAACATAACTAAAATATTCACAGAAATAATAGGAGAAAATTTCCCAAACATGGGGAAAAATCTGATATGCAGATAAGTGAGGCATATAGAACACCAAACATTCAAAACCAACATAAATCTACACCCAGACACATAATAATTAAGATCTCAGACATACAACATAAAAACAGAATACTAAAAGCTGTTAAGAGAAAAGACAAGTCACCTATCGAGGAAAGCCCATTAGAGTCACAGCAGACTTTTCAGCATAAAAACCTCAAGTCAAAGCATGCTTGGAGTGAGATATTTCAAGCCCTGAAAGAAAACAACTTTCATCCCACACTGATGTACCCAGCAAAACTTTCATTCAAATTTAATGGAGAAACAAGATACTTCCCTGACAAAGAACAACTGAACAAATTCATGTCCACCAAACCAACCCTAGAAAGAGTATTGAAAGACATACTAGGCAGAGATAAAAAATGACCACAATCCCCAGAACAACAGAAAGAAACCACCAAGTAATCAAATAAGGGGGAAAAGCAGAAAGCCAACAATTGGAACATAACATGGCAAAGTCGAACCAGTACATATCAGTGATATCCATAAATGTAAATGGCCTCAATTCACCTATCAAAAGAAACAGGTTGATGGAATGGATCAAGAAACAGGATCCCACAATATGCTGTATACAAGAAACACATCTGACCCAAAAGGAAACTCATAGATTAAAAGTCAAAGGATGGAAAACAGTATTCCATGCAACAGAAACCCAGAAAAAAGCAGGGGTAACTATTCTATTTGCAGACAGTGTGAACTTCAAACCTAAAATGATTAAAAGAGACAAAGAAGGTCACTACATACTCGTAAGTGGAAAAATTCAAGAAGAAGAACTAACAATTATAAATATATATGCACCAAATACAGAAGCACGCAACTATATAAAACAGATAATAATAGACATGAAAAACCAAATACACAAGAACACAATTATTACAGGGGACCTTAAAAGCCCATTGTCACAAAGACATAGATCAACTAGACAAAAAATCAGAAAACAGATAATAGAAGTGAATCATACCTGTGAGCAATTGGACTTAGTAGATGTTTACAGAGTGTTCCACCCAACCACATCAGAATACACATTCTTCTCAGCTGCACATGGGACATTCTCAAAAACAGACTATATATTATCCCATAAAACATTCTTAAGTAAATGCAAAGGTATGGAAATTATCCTATACATAATATCTGACCATAGGACACTGAAATTGGAAATTAATGGCAAAAGAAATTGCAAAACCCACATAAATATGTGGAAATTAAATAACAACCTTTTGAACAACCAGTGTGTACAGATGAAATTAAAGAAAAAATAAAGCAATATCTACAATTCAATGAAAATGCAGAAACAACATACTATAATCTGTGGAATGCAATGAAAGCAGATTTAAAAGGGAAATATATAGCAATAAACTGGCATATCAAGAAAACAGAACGAGCACAAATAAAAAATCTAATGCTTCATCTCAAGCTTCTAGAAAAAGAAAAGCAAGTTAAACCCAAAGCTCATAGAAGAGAGGAAATAGTAAAGATTAGAGCAGAAATCAATGCAATTCAAACTAAGGAAACAATAAAAAGAATTAAAGAATCAAAAAGCTGGTTTTTTGAGAGAATAAACAAAATTGACAAACCTCTAGCTAACCCTATAAAGCAAAAGAAAGAAAAAACCCAAATTCATGCAATAAGGACTGAAAAGAGGGAAATTATTACAGACCCCATGGAAATTCAAAAGATCATGAGTACCTACTTTGAAAATCTCTACTCACATAGAGAGGGAAACACAGAGGAAATGGACAGATTTCTAGAACCAATGAACTACCAAAGCTCAACCAAGAAGATATAGAAGTTTTTAATAACTTATTAAGTTTTAATAACTCAATGAAAACATAATTAAAAACTTACCAACGAAGAAAAGCCCAGGTCTTGATGGATTCACAGCTGAATTCTACAAGAAATTTAGAGAAGATTTGATGCCAATACTCCTTAAACTCTTCAGTGAAATGGAAAAGAAAGCAATGCTTCCTAAATCATTCCTGGAGGCAAGTGTTACTCTCATACCAAAACCAGAGAAAGACCCAACCAAAAAGGAGAACTATAGGCCAATGAACACTGATGCAAAGATTCTCAATAAAATACTGGCAAATAGAATGCAGCAAATCATCAAGAATATTATGCATCATGACCAAGTGGGGTTCATTCCAGGAATGCAGGGATGGTTTAACATATGCAGATCAATAAATGTGATACACCACATCAACAGAGCCAAAAACATAAATCACATGGTCATCTCAATAGATGCAGAAAAAGCTTTCAATAAAGTCCAACACATGTTCATGATAAAAACACTTCAGAAACTTGGAATACACGGTGTCTACCTCAACCTCATAAAGGCCATCTATGACTAACCAAAATCCAATATTATACTAAATGAACAAAAACTGAAAGCTTTCACTTTAAAATCAGGACAGGACAAGGATGTCCACTATCACCACTCCTATTCAATACAGTTCTGAAAACACTAGCCAGGGCAATCAGACAAGAGAGAGAAATAAAAGGAATAAAGATAGGAAAGCAAGAAGCTAATTTACCACTATTTGCAGATGACATGATATTCTATATAGAAGACCCAAAAAACTCCATTAAAAGATGACTAGAGGTAATAAACAAATTCAGCAGTGTAGCTGGCTATGAAGTCAATGCTCAAAAATCAATAGCATTCCTATACACAAACAAGAAACTCACTGAGAACAAAATTATGGAACTATCGCCCTTCACAATAACATCCAAAATAATGAAATACTTAGAAATCAACATAAGAATGCAAAAGACCTATATGCTGAAAATTATACTACACTAAAAAAGGAGATTGAAGAGGATATTTGAAAATGGAAGGATATTCCTTGCTCTTGGCTAGGAAGAACCAACATTGTGAAAATGGCCATCCTCCCAAAACTGTCATACAGATTTAACACAATCCCAATTAAAATACTGTTGACATACCTCACAGATCTAGAGAAAACACTCCTAAAATTCATTTGGAACCAGAAGAAACCTAGAATAGCAAAGGCAATTCTGGGCAATAAACACAAGGCAGGAGGCATCTCAATTCCTTACTTGAAACTGTACTGCAAAACCACAGTGATAAAATCAGCATGGTACTGGCAAAGAAATAGACCTGAGGATCAATGGAACAGATTAGAAGATGCAAGTATAAGTACAAAGACACTCAGCCACCTGATATTTGACAAAGGGGCTAAACATGTTCACTGGAAGAAGGATAGCCTCTTTAATGATGTTGGAAAAATTGGCTCTCCACATGCAGAAGACTGAAACTAGATCCATGCCTATCACCATGCACAAAACTAAAGTCTAAGTGGATCAAAGACCTAAACATTAAAACAGAAACACTAAATCTACTGGAAGATAAGGTAGGTAGAAATCTTGGAGACATAGGGGTAGGCAGAGAATTGATGAACAAAATGCAAACTGCACGGGAAACACTTCAGAGAATCAACAACTGGGATCTCATATTATTGAAAAGTTTCTGCACTTCAAAAGAAATCACCATCAGAGTGAAAAGAAAACCCACAGAATGGGAAAGAATTTTAGCCAGCAACCCTTCAGACAAAGGATTTATATCAAGAACATATAAAAAATTGAAAAACATCAAGCCACCCAAATTCAAAGACCCTCTCCAAAAAAGAGCATCTGAGATGAACACACATTTCTCAGATGAAGATATACAAATGGCAAATAAATGCATGATGAAATGTTCACCATCACTGGTCATTTGAGAAATGCAAATTAAAACAACACTGAGATTTCATCTCACTGCAGAAAGAATAGCTGCCATCAAGAAATCAACTGATAACAAATGTTGGCGAGGCTGTGGGGGAAAAAGGAACACTGCTCCACTGTTGGTGGGAGTGTAGACTGGTGCAACCACTATGGAAATCAGTATGGAGAATTCTCAGAAGACTACGATTAGAAGCTCCATTCAAGCCAGCTATTGCCCTCCTAAGTATTTTCCCAGAAAAACTGAAAACGTCATATCACAGTGATATATTTGCACCCATATTCATAGCAGCACAATTTGTAATAGCTAAATCTTGGAAACCACCAAGATGCCCATCAACTGCAGACTGGATGAAAAAGATGTGGTATTTTTATACAATGGAATATTCCTCAGCCATGAAGATGGATGATCTTGAGGCCTTCATAGGGAAATGGAGACAACTTGAGACTATCCTCATTATTGACATAAATAAGAATCATATTTATAAATATCACATTGTGTCTCCAGTGTAAAAATAATAAGAAATGTAGGAGTAATAAAACCCAAAATGTGTAATTGCCACTGTAAAAAAGAGAGGAAAAGAAAGTGCTCTAAAGGATATAACTGCATGTATGTTTAAGTGTGTAAGATGGAGGACCATATTACTGTTTTTGTTAGATAGTGGAGGAGAACTGTTAACAGTCTCACTGTTTGAATGTCTACTGTGTATGTTTTAATTTTGCAACTTGAACAAGTATTTGCAAGATGACAGTATGTAATTCATCAAATAGTGATTTCTTAGTGTTTTTTGTTCTTTTCTGTTTTTCCTTGGATTTCTGTATTGTTGCTACCCTTTTTTCTGTTTTTTTCTCTTTAAATAAAATTTAAAAAACATTATTTGTTTCATTAGGGTGAATGATTATCTATATTTCAAGCTCCTTTATAGTAGCACAAATGTTTATGTATACAGATTATAAAATATACTATTCTGATTGCAATTAATTGACCAACAAATGTAATAAAACTTCAAAATAAAACAAAATCCTGCCATCTTCTTAAAATACAGTTTTCATTCACTCAGAACAAGATGCTACAGTTCAGTATATAATGTGAGGGGGCCACCAGTTGTTCTATATGCTTAGGCTTATTTTTCCCCCATTAAAAGATTGTTTTTTTAATCACATTTGCCTCGATTATTCCAGCACATATAGAACTGTCCTTCAAATCTGCATTATGGGTTACATTTTTCATAGACAATGTTTCAAACAACATTGGACTTAAAAATTTCTCCCTGTGCTAAAGCTTACTGGTTATTGTACTCGTTGTTTCGGCATTCTTATTATTTCTCTTGAGGAAGCACATTTGGAAAAGTCAAGTAAATAAAAGCGTACACTATTTGGATACAATGTCATTCAAGCACTGGGATTCATTCATGTATTTAAAAAAATATAGCCAACGGGCTCATTGTGTGAGGAAGGAAATGAGAAAAGCATAAGTACGGGTGGAGGGCGTGCATGTACATCAGCGGTAGGGCACAGACGAGACGTGAGACAGACACACGTACGTTTGTGGAAGTGTAAATAATTTACCTGGGTTGACTGTGCTGGGAAGAAGCTTTTAATAATTCATAGGTACGCAGTTACCTCCCCTGTGTCTACAAATTCAGGGGACAGTTCCATTTGTGAAAGTGTGGACTTGGGAATGATGGGTGCTGTCTTTGGGCAGGATTTACTGATCGCTCACCTGGTTCAGAAAGACACTGTTCCCTAGACAGGTGGCTTCCCTGGCCTTTCCCGCCATCTTTCCTAGACCCCACTACCTCAGGCTGGGCAGTGTAAACGCAGCGCATGACTCAATTATCCGCCTGATGTTGGGGCGGAGGAACAGTCTCAGCCAGGCGCTTTTCCTGCTGATGGGCAGGGCGGGAGAGGCAGAATACAAGCAGGCACATGAAATAAAATTTATTCTGTGCTCACTGCAGTAAATTATAACATGTCTGGACAAATACGCGCAGGACTGTTTTCAGCACTGACTTGAGGTCACAATGGATTTTAAAAAGTAAAGCTCACACCTGAGAATGTTCTTGATTTATTCTATTCTGTTTTTGATGTTTTTTCACCAGAGTTTAAAAGTTGAGTTCTTAAAGGCTCTGAATCAATTTTTTAAAGTGACTAATGCATGTGAATTCATGGAGAGAGAAAGGCTGGTTCCAAGTCTTACGTAGAGCCAGGCTAACACAAGACTAAGTCTGGAAGAAAACAGTTCCAACTATTCAGCATTTCTCCCTTTTGTGGGAGATGGGCTACTTGCATCTTAGGTTTTCTTATTTCTTGAGGAATACTTCCAAAACCTTCTGATAATGCTTTCCGGTAATGTCAGAAAGCAGCACATTTTTTCTACTGCTGCATATAGTGAGAAAGGATCTTATTTCTTCTTATTGGCCTCTCTGTATGCCTTTGATTGCTATATTTGGGGAAAATAATCAGGTGTGTTTCACTGGTTCTGTGTTTCTTCCTGTCGAGAGAGCTTCTTGAAGGAGATTGAGGCCCATGTGTTCCTGACCGAGACGTTCCCCACACCCAGGGCCCAACACTGCCTGCCTGGAAATGGCCCTGCCTGACCCCGGGGTTGGGAGCAGGCTCACCGGGCCTCACAGCTCAGTTACCACTGCAATACCCTGTTGCTTTCCCAAGTGTCAGAAAGATGACATTTCCCCACCAGGACCTTGGGCCCTGCTAGGCACTCTTCTCAAAGAAGAGAAGCTTTCTTTCTCTCAATAAATATATTCTACTATTTTCCTCCGTTGTTCCTAAAATTCATTCTTCAGTTTTAGAGAACATGAACTCGTACCGGACATAGTAGGTCAGGAGTTTCATTCCCCTATATCTCTTCCAAGCTGAGATCCCCTTCGGGGGCAGGTTCCCACAAGAGCCTACAATTGGCAGTTTTACTTATGCACAAACAAAACTGTATCACTGCAAAGCAACCAGAACAAGGGTGAATTTCCAAACACCCCTCCTGACCTGCCAGCTTCTGGAAACAGAATAATCAGGGTAAACAGCCACAGCCTTCCCTTCCTAGAAGGCCTATCTTAGCTGACGTATCTCATCTGAACTCATGTTCCCTGCTGTCCCAGCGGAGAATGGAAAGCTGGATACTAGAAACTGCTCAAGCCTGGCAGTACCTACAATAGCCACCTTTTATCCCACCTGAATCTGTGGAAATTAGTGACCTAGACAAAGTCAGACCAGCCTTGCTTCTTTAACCTATTCTTCTGTTTAGAAACATAAAATTAATCTGCAGCAGAAGGAAAGTATTAAGGGCATTTGTAGTAGATATTAACAGGTCAAAGTCATAGAACCTTCATGTTTTAATGGTTTCACTAATTTGTTACAGTCTTTACTTAAAAAGAAATATGGGAGCCTCCTTATGGGAGTTGCAATTGCTGTATCAGCCATTGGTTGGACTTTTTTCATTAAAAAGCTACAAATTAAATGATAAAGTATAGTGAACTGCTTCCAAAGATGACTGTCAGTAGCCAATCTAACAAATATAAATCAGGACCCAGTGAAAACACAGAGTACAAATAATAATGATGATGATGAAGAAGATGATGATGATCATGTAAAGCAGGGAGAGAGGCCCTTTAGAATCTTTAAGTAAGCAAAGCTAAATAGCCTAGGCCACAGTGCCCCCTGCTGGCAAGGATTGGAAGTGCCACCTTTCAGGTAGCAAAGCCTGGCTTGATTGGACCACAGAAGGAGGCTTCACATTTTTAACCAAGCCTGAGAAAAGGGTAGTATTTACACGTTGTTCTCCTCTATTTCCTTTTCTGTAACCATGATTGTCAGTGGGAGGATTGGAGGAAGGATTGTGTTACACATAAAGAATCCTACATCCTATTGGAAAAATCACACCTATACGACTGTGATAATTCTCAAAGATTCTTAAGCCTCAGTTCCTCCTCTGCATATTGCAATTAGTAGTAATAATAAATGGTCAATTTGCTACAGAGGACGTATGGCAAAAAAAGAAAAAAATAGATTACGCACAAGAAAGAGTGCTTTAACTGATAGGGCGAGGTTAAGGGGAACCACTTCTGATAACAATTAAACTAAATTCCCTCGTCATCAGGTCCTCTGCCTTGGACACTCTGGGCATAAACGTTAAGCTACAAACTTTCAAATTCCTATGATGCTCCTGTTGTCCAAGAAGGTATCTGGATAACTTTGATAGTCACATATCCACATTCCTCACTTTACAAAGAGCCTGGTGCAGAAATCCCGCTCTTTACCCAAGTAGGATCTACTTCAAGAGCACCAGTGGAAACCAGAAATTTCAGATGCTGTCAAACCCTATCGTGGACTGTGTTTGTCCCTGTATGACTTACACCACTGCCCCGTGTCACCAGAGTTAATCTGTCCTTCCATGTTCTATGTCCGGGTGCTTCCTTTGCATTGCATTCTGGCCATTGGTAAGTAAAATAAAGTTACTTGAACATAAGCACTGGTACCTCAGTGGGCAACCTAAAAAGGAAGTGGATAAAAGTAAATGGTGGGTGGATGCCCTATAAAGTGGGGGTATGATGGACAAAGGGATGATTCATGTCCCAGGTGGGCCACCGTGGCGTACAGGGAGATTTCATCACGCTGCTCAGAATAGTGTGGTATTTAAAGCCAATGAACGTATCTGGAATTTCTCATGTAATATTTTTGGATTGCACTGGCCACAACTAAAATGTAGAAAACTGACACCTTGGACACGAGGGACTACTGTGTAATTTAAATGATTCTACCAGCTGGTGAATGCAGAGACGATGATGAGGTAAAGGAGATTAAAATTCCCCTGGGTTACTCTATAATCATTAATGCCCAAGAATCAAGCCTTCTGCTGGGCTTTGATTCAGTAATTTGTGCATCACTTGAGACCTTATCAGAAATGAGGAATCTCAAGTTGCATCCCAGGCCTGCCAAATCAGAATCTACATTTGAACAATAAATAAGCTAATTCTTAATTTCAGTACAGTTTTAAAAACCCCATTCCTACCCATCTGGGTTATAAACGCTCTCTGACTAAGCAACAATCTATACGTAATTTGCATATACAGAAATGTGTTTCAGACTTGGCCCTATTTGGACAATAGACCTTGAAAACTACAGAACTTGAAAAGTTGAAAGTGGGAAAGAAAACTCGGGCTAAATATCATCAATTTTCATGAGCTTCAAAACAGACTGCAACAAAATGAGTTTTCTAAACACAACACTGCGTTACATTACTTCAAATTTTTATAGCTATTTAATACAACTTTTAGGATAATAATATGTATTGGTATTAGTAACATAAATTCTACATCTACTTTTAGAATTGGTTTAGAAAGAATTTTTAAGTGAAATTTATTTAATTAGAAAAGATTTGAGAAAAGAGACTGAAGTCCAATTAGCCTTTTATAAAATCTAATAAGGCTGCAAATTCCATTAAAATATAGTCACCCAATCTTCTGTCAGTGTCCTCTAAACATCATGCGATGTTCTGAGTTAGTAAAGCTGCAAAACAAGTGGAAAGCTAAGCGAGGGGGCTTCACTCTCCTTGTGTCCTCCTGTTTGTATGTATTTCTATGTTTTCTTCTGATCTGCCTCGCCATAGCAGTTCTTTCCCTGAAAGGTTGGAAGATTTTAATGTCCTAGCTTCACCTAGGATGAAACTTTCTAAATGGTTCTTGCTATAAAGTGATCCACTCTTCTATTATTTAGCACTCTGGCCACAGGTGAGGAAAGCCATCTAAATAAATCACACCAAGTTAAGTGGACACTTAACAGTTTTCTTGTCTCCTCCCCATGGAGACTCATCGAGTCGTCAAGAGAGGAAATCATACAAGAGAAGATTTTATTAGTGGGACTTCATGCATTTAAATTGTGAAGAACTTTAAGATTTACGTGGGAGATATTTCAGAACTCAGTTATGTTCCTAGGTCCATTCCACTCTTCCACATTTCTTTGACTGATTTTTAAACTAAAATGTCTATAGCTACATGAGCATTATCTATTGGGTCACTTCTTGCAGAACTACAGTACCACAGAAAGTCGGATTTCAGAATTTGTACAATTTCTTTTTGTAAACTCTCCTTTGAAAATATTAAACAATAAGGCTTCTAGTCAATGAAGTTGACTGTGAGGATCAGAAAAGGGACATGAAGAGCCCATGTTAGATGTGGAGCGCTTTGGACACTGCTCCACTGGTAACAGACGAAGTTCTTAACTTGCCAGTACTCTCAATGGAACGAGGATTTAAATTCACGCAGAGGAGCTCCAGAGTTCACAGTTTTTCGGTTAATTCTGCTCTACTACCTTTCAGTCTCAAATTTTTTCCAGGTGTTTTCTCCTTTCAGTAAAATCTTCGTTTCTCTGGCAATAAGTCTTAAAATAACGGTTTGATGTCTATTGAGAGGAGATGATGGAAGAAACACCATAAAAATGAAATGGGACTGTAAGAGAGTACTCAGTTATAAATGTGATCCACTCAACACTGGGAGAAACACAAAGGAAGAAGTTAACTCCATAGAGAAAACAGCTTGTTTGGATCTTTTGTGAAAATGCAAATAAAAAGTTTAATACAAAGGAGCATTTTTTTATGCTTTGTAAAACATTGTACCTATCACTTGAGCATTTTGGTGATAGTACCCACACCCAGAGCATCTTTAATGACCTCTACATTCCCGTGAGAAATACTATCTTTGCATAACATTGCTTGTCTCTGCAGTCAGGAGGATCCTTCGTGGATATATCTGGTCAGACGAAGTTGGGGCCCAAGAAGAGAGGGAAAATAAAGCAACAAAGGCCAGATATCAGGTGTACTCATCTACACAATTAATGACTTGACAGTAAACAATTCATTTTGACACAGAGTTTCTACAACAACTTTCCTATGGTTCTTATCCAGTAACTGATGGTGATCCATGTGCCTTTGAAACCATTAATTAGAAAAAATGGTGTATTTTGAGAGACCAATACTTCAGAATGAGGGCATTTCAATATGACTTTGAAATGCAACTTAACCTATGTGGTAGTGTCTTTTTCATACTGAATTCATAAAGTTCAATTTGGGCATTGATTCATCACCCTAAACAGTAGAGTGATCTGGATTTAGTTTCAAGAACTTGAAAACCCAACCCCAGAACCTACTATACCTATTATTTCTGAGCTCAGTGGAAGTGAATATTATTGTCATTTCATGTAGAAACCATGATAAGTGTATGGATATCACTAACTATGTCTATTTAAAATTATGCAGCTATCTTGCTTTTTTTTTTCTCTTGGTCTCAATATCCTATGCTGTCAAGGAATGGGAAATTTAAATCACTTCTATAAACTCCCCCATCTCCATGAAGTTAAAAGATTTACCATTAAAAGCATGCATAACATTTTCTTTCCTTGCCTGAAGATATTTTTAAAGGTTTTATAAACTGGTCGCCTTTGAACATTTCTGTCATCAATCTGCCACTTTGCTGTTCAGAAACGCATAAAGAGTTCTCAATAGGAAATGATACTATTATCCTCTGCGCATCTCTAAACTACCCATCCTTCAAGACAAAAATAAAATTCTGTCTCAGTGTGCTGTCTGCAGCCTCACTGACCCCACCTCTCTGGCACAGCACAGCCTCCATTCTCTGCACTGGGCTTCCACTCCATTATGGTTTCACTTGCAGCATTTTCTCATTCTTTTTGCTTGTCTTTCTTATTCAGTTACATGATATGGCAACTAAGGACAGAACATGCAATAAATATGTGTCCTTAGTTTGTTCATTTAGTGTTTTTAATGTGCACTAGCCATCTGTCTGGCAGGTAACTGTATGGACATAAAGATGCAATCTTAACCTTCCTAGACCTTACCGTCTAGATTGTAAAGTCTCTCTTAGAGTGAAGGTACGAACTATTTGCAAGTGTCACTGTGAAGAACAGAAATCAGAGAGCACAATAGGGTAACAATAGGAGTTTTAAACACTAATGAGAATCCAGGTAAGGTTGCGTATGAGACCAGCACCCCATTAGAGTTTATCGAGTGCTTCTCATGTGCCCCGTGCAGGCTGCCTCACTCAGCCCTCACCATACCTCTAGACACTGGTTCTCCATGGATGTTAGGAATGAGGGAATTTCAACAGAGGAGACCAGCATCTTCCTCGAGGTGGCAGGAATGGGTAAAGCGGACCAGGAGTGCACAAGGAGACTGATTTTGAGCAGGCTGCAGTCATTTGTAATATTTCCTTTTGCTTAGTTGGTGGTTTTTAAGTATTTGTGGGCAGAATGAAATCAGACTATCTACATGAAGAGGAAAAAACAAAATATACCCTCTAATGGGCCCCAAAATCTAGCACCCCTAGGATTTGGTACAGGCATATGTCTTGTATCTGCTGTGTATATATGTGCGTGCATGTGTGTGTGCTTGTTGGAAAACAATTCAGTCTCTACACGAGATCTTCTTTTGCCTGTTCCCTTCACAGTACCCACAGCCAAGGTGTAGGAAAGCACAAGGCTGGAAATGATTACAAGCTGGGAGTTGGGCAAATCTGTTTCTCTCTCTCTTTCTCTCTCTCTCCACCCCTCCCTCTCTTCCTCTCTCGTATTTATCTATTTCTTACCTATTTCTTATAATCATATAGTCTACATTTGACTGTACCTTTTCAGAATATCATGCATCTCAGGAAGCAGCTGAATTGTTGTATTAAAAATTGAGACAGGTAAGAAAATTTTTGACAAGTGGGAGCTTTATGGAGAGACATCCTGGTTTATCTTTAGCAAGTGTGGTTAATAGATGAGGCTGCTTCTGGTGCAGGCCACAGCCAAAGGGCAGTTCTCCTAATTTTTCTTCTATATAATCTCCATGTGGTCCCCAAATGCTTACCCCCCACCACCAAATGCTGCAAAATCTGTCTTTTGATCTCACAGATGGAAAAGACTTATTAGATCATGAATCTCACAGCCTTTGGAAGGCAAGCAATTCAGCAAATGCCATTTACCCTACCTTGCCATTTCAAAGTCTTAAAGATTTCTGCCCAAACTTGTCCTCCCTCCTTTACTCTTACGATATCCCCAAACATGCAGAAATCAAAGCTCAAAACATTCCGTTTCATTAGGCTAATCCTAAGCCTATTAGGAGCCTAGGTTTCTGCCAAACAAACAGTAGATTTCCATTTCTCTACCCTGGGAACTGCCATAGGGCAAGAAGAGGCACCCACTGGCAGGCCTGGTTAGAGGTCGGCTTGTACTTCTGAAACATCAGTAAAGAGGTCTCTTAGGCATCTTCTTGTTTCACTGAGAAGCCCATTCTGGACCCATCAAACCTCACAGTCAACAACTCTACCCGAGCTGAGGATACTCAGAAACACTGGTCTTGGAATAGAAAACCAATTCTTTGATGTTAGCCCTGCTGCCAACTCAGATGAGCACAGATTTCAATTTCCAACACCATGAACGTTTAAATTCCCTCCAGCTGTCAGAGGTATGAGAATGAGGGCTGCTGCATCAGCACAGTGAATGATTCAGTTTACTGTGGGGTAGAATTGTACATCTCCTGGCAGATATCATCACGACATTTTTAATGGGTCTTTTAAAATAGATCATATGTTGTTGTTCAGTGAAAATATGCACTGTTTCTTTACTGGTCAGAAAATAGTGGGCCGAGGTCTTCAGTCTTATGTCCTAGTCTCCTCTCCACGGGACCTTGTCTTGCAGTCTATCCAAGAGCCCCTTTCTCCCATCACCTTAGTCTCTGTCACAGTTTTTTTTCTTCAGCTCCTGGTTCAGAGCTGCCCTTTTCCCTGTCTGCCTTCTCTACACTCAAGAAAGGTGGAGAAGCTCAACAGTCCTACTCTTTGATTGAAGAAGCAAAGTTTAAGAACTCTGCTGGGCACTGAGAGCAGGATGAAGAAACCCTATAGTACCTTTTCAAATCACCGTACTGTTTCCTACTGACACCTAACAGGCCTTCATGGTCCACCTGGAACTCATCTCTGGTCCTCTTCCGAATTCCTGCTGTTTTATTTTGTAGAGCACACTAGTGATTTCTATCATATTCTACTATCCGTTGTCATCTATTTTCATACATTTGTCTTGCAGAATTATGCAGGATGCCAACTGCATGTCTATGGATACTCTTATATGTTTTTAACATTTTTTGTGTAAGTAGCATCTTCCCAGCTAAGTTCTTCAAGCGAGGAACTAGCTGCTCACTTATTCATCCCACACACTCAAAAACTCTCACCTTGATCGGCAAAATGGATGGATAGATGGATGGATGGATGGATGGATGGATGGGTAATACTAGGGAGAAATCTGAACTACTGTCTTTTGTTTAGACTATCTCACTAACTTAAAAAATTTTTCAGAAAGCAGATAAAAAGAAGACAATCACAAGAAAACTGTTCTAGATAGATCTACTGATCTTGCCAAGGAAAGACGCAAAGTATGAATGTTGCAGCTTGTGAAGGCACAGAGATGGGCCTTTCCCACTTTGAAGAGGAGCAGAAAGCACTCTGCTTGCTCTGTTGTTCTGTCTTTTGTCTCTGAATCAAAAGAAAAGGAAGCAAGTTCCTCCCTTAAATAATTTAGAATATTGATTTAACTGCCTGACCGTGTTAAATTATATCTGAACTAAAAGACATGCATGTGCATGTTTCTCTTTATAGAATCTGTGAATTCAGACACATATTTGGGATTTTAAAAAAGATGCTTAGAAAGGCATATTCCTCCCTCACTCCACTTAAAATAAATACTCATCCACTATGTATTTACAAAAGATTGTGTGCTAGCAAAACCACTTATGACTCTGCAAAAACATTTGGTTTACAACTGTCCATTTTTAAATTTATAAATAACAGGATAAGATCTTTTTTATGGGCTAGCTAGTACACTGGAAATTTTTTTCTATTCATCAATACTAGCTCATCTTTGTTAGAATACACATCATTAAAATATTCATTTTGGGGTTTTAATGTATTTTTATTTTTTCCTACTGGTATAGCAACTAATTCTTTCCTGCAAACAAAGCATATTTTCCATCCTATATTCTTAAGGAGTACCAAAGGGTCAGAAGAAATATGCACTTGAATCTCTTAGTTATAACCAGACATAGCATGCCCAAAACAACAATAAAGAGATATCCTAAGCACGCTTTTCTTTCTCTGGGACAGCATCCTATGAACCAGTTTAAATCTGTCAAACTGTAGACGTTAAATTAAGCATTTTTGCATTAGGCTAAGAATGTTACTTTACTGTAATAGTTATTAAGATAGAACAATAATAATATAATGTTAAAAGAACATAGTCTGATTTTCCTACAGCAAGAAATGATGAGAATATATTGATATATGACATTCATATCTCTTTTGGTAAATATTTCTTTGAAAGGAATTTTTTTTAAAAAAAAATCAAATAGGGCATAAAATGTCTAGAAATACTTGGGTGTCATCAGACTTTCCTTGGGCAAAAATCTAAAAGGTTCTCTCTCCTATAATATAAATCATGTTGTTCTAAAAGTATTAAATACTTCAGAGAATTATTAATGGCATATTTAAAAGAAAAATTAAGTGTATATTATTTCCATTTCAAATAGAGACTACTTCATGGTTATGCAACCTTAAAAAACTACACTTGAACTTCCATAAATATTATTTTTAAATGCATTGATCATATGATAAGAGTGCTTTTAAACACCAGCACAGGAATAAACTGTAAAGTGTGCAAACACAGCCTATCTTAGGCTTACACAAATTTCATATGAAAACCTACTAAATCTTACATATTGCAGAAATGATTTGCAATTCAGATTTTATTAAATCTCTTTCAGTAGATGCCTTTGATGTTTCATACTACTCCCCTCAATTTCACAACTGAAAGTGGAGCAAGCATTTTAAACCCATTCTTTATCAAGAAGGAAAAGACAATGACACAAAAACACAGGAGAGGGGCCAGTGATATAGCTCAGTTGCATAGTGCTTGTCTCACAAGCTCAAGGTCCTGAGTTCAATTCCCGGTACCAAAAAACAAAAACCAAAAAACATACAGAATGATAGAGAGCAATGATTTCTCAGAAGTAGGAAGTGGACAATGAAAGCTGACAATTATTAGAATTGGAAAAATGAAGAAAATTATTATTAATTGAGGTTCTTTGCATAAAATAGGAGTAGCAGTGACACTTGCATTAAATAAATCACAGTTAGTTATTTTTTAGCTCCACAGATTAATCCGTTCTTCCTTCCATAGACCTCATTGCTGTGAATGCTAGAGGTACAACATACGGAGTGTTTTTATGGCTCACATAAAGTTTAATCAGTGTATTTTCACCTCACTTGATTGACAAAGTGCATTATGGATCGGTAGAAACACACTGTTTCATCATGTGGTGATCAGAAGCTGTGATGGAGGTGTCATTTGTTCCAGCACGTGTCACGGGCACTTCAGAGGTCTGTGACTGCTCTCGTGAAGCAAAGATAATGATGCGAATTGGTTCTTAAAGCCAGTGCACACCAGGCAAGGGTCTCAAATGAGGTCTGTGGCATGTTAACGGAGGGACATCTCAACTCTAGCCACATTTGTTTGAATGGCAAAGTTTTAAAATTAGAACACAAAACCTCCAGTGTGTAAAAACAGAAGACTCCCTAACTGTGAACAGCTACAATCCACCATAAATACTGACCTAGGATCAATATTCATCGCTCAGTTACGTCACACAATCTGCACTAACTCAAGAGGATTTCATTACAAAGCCCCTCACGTCCTGTGCCTGCTTACTTTAGGAAAACAGAAAAAAATAGATAAAATTTGTAGGGATTTATCAGTTTCATCACCAAAAATGATCTTTACATGTTCTCTTCTTATGTGTGGGGGCAAAAAGTTACATGACAATACAAGAAATAAATTTTTAGAGTAAATATTATTAATTAGAAATAACAAATTTCATTCAGTGAAAGTAGAATGAGCATATTTCAAAGCACTTTTGGGGTAATATTTAAAAATTTTTGTTTATTTATTTTGGTGGTACCAGGAATTGAACTCAGTACTTTGCACTTATGAAGCAAACACTTGAGCCACTGAGCTAAATCCCCAGCCCTTGGAGTAATTTATTATCAGGTTGTTTGATTTCAAAACCACTTATGAATTACCTTAAATCAGAATTTCCCAGGAAGGTGGAGTCTTCCAGTGCACAGGTATGTAGGGAGTTCGTGTGTGTGTGTGTGTGTGTGTGTGTGCACTTTACATTTAGTATAAGACCACTTCTGCCCCTACAATGACACGTAAACAACATATTCATAGCTGTAACTAGTGCAGAATATTGAAAACTGTAAGTATCCATAAATCATTTTTGTCTATATCAGTCTGTATATATTTTTGCCTCCTTTAATTTCTTTTTAAGACTAAGGATACCAGTAAAACAGAGAAACAAAAGAAATAAGAGACATATAATACACAAATATTATCTAAATTATTTGTTTTTTGAAATGAGAATGAAGAAAGAAATAGAATGAATAGAGGATTCAAAGGCTTCAGATAGGGTACATTTTCATCAGAAAACTGTAGACCAACCCCAGGTAATATTCATGAGTTCATTCAAGAAGCCCTGTCCTAAGCACTGGGGACACCGTAGAGGACGCCATGGTAATATGTGACTTCAGAGTGATTATGTTCTAATGGAAGCAGATAAGCAATCCACTGTACGCAGCAAGATAGCTACAGCACAGAATCTGCACTATGGACAAAAGTAAACCAGTAAAAAGGCGGAAAATCAGAGGTAGTGACAGTGAAAGTAAATTTTAATAGAGTGGTCAGGAAATGCCTGACCAAATGCCTAAAAAACAACTGTAATGAGGGTGCAGAACTGAAGGAAGACAGGAGGGAAAAAAAGTCTGGGAAGGACCCAAGGTGACTGGGACACAGGCTGACAATTTGCTTCCACATCTGCTTAAATAAATCTAGGGTTCCAAGCTAAGTCATAAATGATCTTCCTTATATCTGCTTTTAGGTCTGAAAACCCATGTCATCTACTACAGAGTTAATGACTTTTATTTTCCATTTTATTTAGTAGAAAGACAGAAATAATACATTAGAACCTTTCACCCATGATTAGGATACTGGGTATAGGAATGTTTCTCAGATATGTAGCATCCCGAGTCAATTCCTCAAATGGAAATTAGAATGCTGAGAAAGATTAATTCTGAAATCGTAATTCAAACAAGGCAACAGCTTGCCGTTTACTTCTGCAGAGAGGACTGGTCAACTGGAGCCCTGCTGAATGCAGAAAGAGAAATTATGCCTCAGTTTCATTTTTGCACCCAGCCACGTCTTACAAAAGGACCCAAGCATTTTATCACACAAGGTGCTGTCCAGCTGTGGGTAAATTCCCTCTGCTCGCTTTCTCTCTCTCTCTCTCTCTCTCTCTCTCTCTCTCTCTCTCTCTCTCTCTCTCTCTCTCTGGCTCTATCTTGCACTCAAGATGAAGGAACAAAGAGTAAAGAAGAGTGACATGCTCTCTGCCCAGTTAGGGATTTGAAAAAAAAATTTCTTACAAAAAAAAAAGTACTGAATTGGATATGGATATAAGTGAAAGTCGTGCAGTTTTTATTGAGTAGCAAATAAGAGGGGGAGTAGAATAACCTCTCAACTCCTTACTTTTCCTTTTCATCTTCCTAAAACTCCTGCTTCACTACTCATTTTAAAAGACTGCACAGTGACCTAGAGAAAGACACCATGTACAGAGCAGGAAAGCGTTGTAAATCTGGCCTTGTGTGGGACCATAGACACTGCTACTCTGCCTGGTCCCAGAGACCGACACTCTGCTTCTCAGTAGGAATTCACATTCTAGTGTGTTCCAAGGACAAATTCCATAGTCACCATTATGATTTGGATCATAGATGTTCCCTAAGGGACACATGCTAATGGCTTAGTTGCAAGTCACTATTGAAAGATAGTGGAACCTTTAGGAGGTGAGGCTTAGAGGTAAGAAGTTAGGTTACTGGAGACTTGCCCATGAGAGGGACAGTGGTACCCTTTCTTTGCTTCCCTATATCACGGAGTGAGCACCATCTTTTACCATACACTTCCACTGTGATGTATTTTCTTACCACAGGCCCCAAAGCAATGGGGTCAAGAGACCATGAACTGAATCTTTTGACCATGAACTAAAATAAGGATTTCCTCTTTTTAAATTATTTATCTCAGGTACTTTTTTCACAGAAACAGAAAGCTGACTAACATGCTTACTATCTGAAGGCTCACTAGTATCCTATCTGTCAAAACTATGAACAAGAACAAAATTCATCTGGAAGGGTAGGAGAGGCATAATTGGTATGGTAAGGGAAGGGCAGGCCTTCATGAAGCGGCAATGTCTGGAACAAGAGTAAAGGGCAAAGAAATGAAGAAGAAGTATACCAAGAAAACAACATGTGGTAAACGCTGAGGGGAGCATGTCCAAATGCTGATGGGATTCAGGAGGACTAGTGGGGCGTTAGAAAGGATAGGCCTGAGGAAAGAAGGTCAGAGGTTTCTTGTGGGTCAACAGTAGGTCATCCTGAAGACAGTGTGGAGGCAGCTACTGGAAATTATACGGAGGAAAATGAAATGAACAGGTGGGTATTTTAGAAATTTTATGAGCTTTGTAAGGGTCTGTTTTGAGAGGTCGCCATGACCGAATCCTGAACCAGGGTAAAAACTGAGCCAGAAAAGAAACCATTATTTTTTCCTATTGCACACTACAGTTAATCAGGAGATATAAGAAGTGAATGATGGAATATGAGGAGAGATAGGAATTCAGATTTGGACCACTGAGCAGACCTCTCCTGTCTTTAAAACAAGCAAGGATGTGCCAGGAGGACAATTGTGAACTATAACAGTCCGGAAAGTTTCTCCAAGAATGAGTTTGGTCAGACTCATTACTCAAGACATCACCTGTCCTCTCAGGGTTTCACCTAAACGATGTAGGCTGTACATAAGTACTATGCACTTACCAGTTGTCAAACCTTCTCATAGAGCTTTTCTTCAAGCAAGTAGACTAAGAAACGGAGATGAGCTTTGTGTTTGGCAGGTAATTGGGTGGTATGGACAGTTTGATTAGTGCCTTTCCAGGAAGCCCAGGGCATTTGCATCAACTCAATCAGTTTGTTTTCTTAGATTTTATGACTCACATTATCAAGTGAATTTTAAGAGAAGTACATCCTTGTACAAGCAAATGCTTTTGTAATTAAATAAAGTCATCTAATAGAGATATATCAATATTGTTAAAGCATTACCAATTTTTACATTGTGGCATACAATTTATCCTCAAACGCAAGCCAAGTTTCATATATTTTGATATCTAGGATATTTCAATTATTCGAGAGTTAAAATACACATGACAACCTCATTACTGTATCTGAGGCAACGCTCTAAGGCAGGACATGGGACAATCCCAAATGCACTGGTGGAACAGGGTAAGTGATTGAATGAATCTAAAGTGTAACAGGAAGCTGCATTACAGAGAGTGAGACAGCAGAGATAAGGACAAATGAGGGAAGTAATAAAACAACCACAATATGAAGAATTCCCATTCTTCTACAAAAATTGCAGAAGACAGAATGAAAACAAATTAAGAAAATTAATGCTGAAAGAACACAGGTGTATCAAGAGTCCTTAAAAAGTGAAACAAAAAGAAGCAAAAAATAGTGATTTCTGTGGAATTTTTGTTGCTACTGGCCAACCTGAAACAACAGAACGAAGCATCTACTTTTTAATTTCATGATCATCAGCTTCAACCTCTTTCTGTGTTCAACTGACCATTTGAGGTGTCTCACTGAATAACCCCCAGGGACCAAGCTCTAGCACACCTCAGACAGTCACACACATTTCTAGTCGTGCACGCTGTGTTTGTTCACGCACTATTGCACCAAGGAGGAAGACTAGTAAAAACCCTCAGTCATCTAAATTTGAGCTCTGTTTTGCTATGATGAACTATTACTAGGGCAATCATAATTTATCATAAGACAGGGACACTTGTGGTAGTGAAAGGGATACTACTAATAACATCACCACAAGAAAAGCAACACTGGACCCCTCTAAGCAGTCAGACGCCTCACCCTATTAAAAATAGATTTTTTTATTGGCATTTTTCTGTCTTTGGTCTTATTCACATCATCTAGAAACTTATCACTTGTTGTTAGATAGAAAAGTGACATTAATGGGACTTAATGTGCCCATTTTTTTTGGAGCGTTCATGTCAAAGGGTTTCTCTATTAAGGTCATAATGCGCTGCATTTCTACAACATTGAACATTGTACCTGATGTAAGAAAAGCAATTAATTGTGGCTTTTTACATTGCATGCTAAAATAGCAATTTTCAATTTCAAAACTATTGTACATTTTCATAAGGGTATAATTTATCTCCATTCTCCCCTTCCTCTTTAATTCTAAATGGAGCTACATTATAATATAAATTCATGCAATATTAGATCAGTGGGAAAGAAAACCCTTTCTTTTGACTATTAAGCAAAGAATATGTCTTAAGAACACCATAAATCATGCTTGTCAGAATATTCAAAGGAATCATTTTTATAGTTACTTTGTCTATTATTTAGAAAGCACAGACATAAAACAATATAATTCAGCTGGGTTACATGTACCTGATTTATATCTCACTGTCTCTTTTTAATCTGAATTTTCACAAGATGACCATAATTAGCAAGTTTCAGTTTATCTACAAAAACCAATGAACTATGTTGATTACCTACAGGGTGATATCACCCATATGCACAAGCGTATTTGGACTTCTAATCAGAGTGATTAGATGAATTTTGTAGCTAAACAAACACACATTGTAAGTTAAAATGTGGCAAAATAGTCATTCATGCTTGATGCATAATTCATTACAAAGGGATCAGCACTGTTACTTTATCTTATTTTGCCTAATTTTTGCTCCTTAATGAATCAGCCAAATCAAGCAAACCACAAGTGGCCAGTCTACTAATCTGGTACTATTAATTGAAAAATGTAGGTACACTCTGTTGAGGCATTAGATGGATATATCCTCTATAATGCTATAGCTTGAGCGCCTCTTCCTACTTTTCCTGGTATGGATTTTCAGGTTATGAATCTTTCCTGTATTGAGTTATTCCTGACCCACATTCTCAAAGGAGCTTATTTGAGCTAGGATATTTGAATTTAAATGAATGTCAATAAGAATGATCATGTTTAACATAAGACATTAGCTGTAAAATAACATGTATAATTTATAGGACAAAATATTACTTAATAATGTTACTCTTTTAAAAATTGCAAAAATTGAGATGTGTGGTGCTGAGATTCCAGAGGCTTTTAATTATAATGTAATATGATAATCAATTTAATGTCCTCCAGAGCATCAGTTTGGGATCCCATAAATTCTAACTATAGCCCGGAGTTAAAGCAAAGATAAAATATTTTAATAAGTACAAAATGTATTACAATTGAGCTGATTATTTTCCCAGAGAAAAACCAACCGTAAAAATAAAACTGGTTTGCACTAGAGCTGGCATGAGTAGAAGTATTTCAGTGATTCTGGAAGCAAGCATCTGGACTTGAAAGTGGAGAGCTCAAGCCAGAAACCTCATAATGAACTGAGGTCAGCACTTCAGCCTGATTGATAATATTTAATTTCTGATGTTTGTTTTATTTTGGCTTAGTCTACATTTTCTGTTGAAAACATGCAGTGACATATTTCACAATTGCTAATCAAGGTAGATCAATTACTTATTTATATACAAAGACTTTATTTGTGATGTACTGTGTCTCAGAGAGATGTTGGTTTAACTACAGCAAAACCAAAAATCCTAAATGTGAAGAGTTAACAACAAAAACTGAAAGGCAAATCTGCCCATAGGATAAACATACAAAGTTTCCCCACAGAAAGATCATTAGACATAAAATGCATGCAAAATTTTCCCACATTTCCTGTCTACCCTCAATTCTGTATGAAAGTCTACTTTAGTCTGTACACTGATACCACACTGATCTTCCTTAAATATCATTTTAAACTTAAATGTAAAACTTATATTTAAACTTACATATTCCTATGGAAATATATCATTCACGAGGGAATAAGTATTTCAGAAGCTTTGAATTCATATTCCACTGCAATCTGGTGTAAATTAATATTTGAAGTCCATGATTCTTCCACTTTCTACTCTAAATCCTTGATGAATCAGAATTATCTGCTTCTTTCTTGGTGAAACCTAGTCCTCTCTCATCTTTCTCTTTAATTCCTCTCTCCATCCCTGAATTGAATCCTGTCTTTCCTTCAGTCATCAAGTCTGTGGTTCTTTCATGAAATTTAGCTTCTCCCATGACCAAACATAAGCCTTTCCGAACAGGGAAAGATCTATATTTCAGAAAGATCTGAAATTCTCATGTATTTCAAATACATGAGATTGTGTGGGACCTTTCCTATTCAACCTAACTGGTGTTGTTGATGTCTTTATTGTTGCTTCACAAGCCCCACTGTCTGCCTTCTTCTCACCATGAAGTGCTGTCTTATTCTGTGAATCGCACTTCTGGCTGTCTGGCTCTTCAATGAACTCTACGTTCTCTATCTTTAACAAATGCACCTTAAAAGGAAAACAAGAAAAGAAGAATGAGGGAGTACAGCACCATTTCATTGGTTTCAAAAGGAAATATCTTATGGGGCATGCTCTCATCATTAATTAAATAATCAAAATTCTTTATTGACCATCTACTATGCCTTTTTGGATCTGAAAATACAGTAGTAGCAAACAAGACATTCTCTGCCCTTGTAAGTTTCAAACTCCTTAGTTAAAGGTAACAGTGGTGTGGAGGGACACAATAAAGCAACAAATACAGACATACTTCCATGGTTTCTAGAAAAAAAGAGTAATTTCAAAAGGATATGCAGGAGTCTAAAAAAATGCTGTCTGTAAAGGTGACATTTAAAGAGAAATCTAAAGATGACAGAGCCAGCTACAAGAGCAGCTGGGTAATTCCTGGTACCCAGCATAGGATACAGCAAGAGCAAAGACCATGAGGTAGAATCCAGTACCACCCTACAGAATGGAAAGTGATTGGGGCAGAAAGACTAGATATGCCAGGTTGCAGCTGCTCCTCCCAGTGCCATGGGCCATGATAAAAAAGTTTGTTTTTGCTTTTGTTTTTTAATTTAAGCACAATGGTTTGTCTGAGGAAAGTTAGAAGCAAGAGAAAAACACGATTATTTACCTTGGATCAAAAAGTACAGACACTGGAAGGAGCTAAAGATGGTGGACCAGTAGGTAGCAGGACGAGAAGCCTCTCTGAGAGAGACAGCTCAGGTGACAGAATCAAACATCCTGGAGAACCTGCAGAGGAAGATGGATTCTCTCGACCCAGGAAGAAACTGAAGGGAAAAGAGCTCAAATACGAAGCCCCAGGCAGTTACACGCTCTCGCCAAGTCCGGCCTGAGTGATGCCACTCGCATGGAGCTGCCGTGAACTCGCGCTGCAGCCGCGCTGAAGCACTGAAGTTGGAGGTCGGGGAGCCCAGTGGAGAACGCAGCCAGAGAGGGACCGGCATTGACCTGCTGTGAGCGCTGGGAATAAGACCCTCCCATGGGATAGAGGTGACCAACTGAATGACATGTTGGAGTCAGACAGGATGGGCCCAACTTGGGAACGGCAGTGACTTCAGTTGGCTGCTCCCCTCCCAGAGCAGATTGGTGGGATCTGCTTGGCCTGGGTCACACCCCTGACCGGGACCCAATAAGTCGTCCCAAACAGATTCCCTGCACACAGCATGCACTAATGCAGTGAAGGCCCTCGAAGGGTTAACTGGCCCGGAGGGGAGGGGCCAGCATACACTGCCCCTGCCTGCACCTCAGTGACGACAGGGGACTGGAGAGGGCAGAAACCCCTAGCCTGCATACTTCAGAGGAGCTGTAACCCACAGGGAAAGGGGCTGGGAACTCCACTGTACACTTGTATGGAATAAACCAAAACATGACAAGAGAAAGAAATAAGAAAAAGCCCCCATCCCCCAACCCCAACAATACTGATCCAGGACAGGTAAATGCAAAAGAGATTGAGGGCAGCAAACATACAACATCAAACACGGCATCAGCAGACGTAAAAGAGATATTTTCAGGACTTCATAGACGAGCTCAAAACTGAAATGTTAATTCAAGTTAAGCAAGATATAAGTATGTTAATAAAAGAAATGCTAAGCATCTCTCAAGAAGACACAGATGGAAAAATGGAGGAACACAAAAGAAGCAGAGAAATGTTCAATGAAAAATATAAAGAAAATGTAGCATACATGAAGTAGATTCAAAGAGGTTACCAGGAGACTAAAAACTCCATTGAAAGCTGGCAAAACTGCTTGAAAGAAACTAAGGATAGACTATCAGAACTTGAAGACAGTTTTGCAATGTGTGATCATGAAAGGAAAGATCTTTTAAAAATAACAAGGAAACAGGCAATAACAATACAAATGCTAGAAGATGACAGGAGGATCTATAACTTAAGAATAAAACATGTGAATGAAAAAGCAGGAGTCAAAACAAAGGAATTACAAAGGCTATTCACAGAAATAATTAAGGAAAACTTCCCAAGCATAACAAAAGGAAATGAAAAACAGATGTATGAAGCATACAGAACTCCAGCCAGCTAAAACCAAAGCAGAGCTACACCTAGACACATAATAATCAAGATCCCAGAAATTCAATATAAGAACAGAATTTTAAAGCTGTCAGAGAAAAGAAACAGATCACCTATAAAGGAAAACCCATCAAAATCATGGCAGACTTCTCGACACAGACCATCAAATCAAGAAGAGCTTGTAGCAAAGTAATCCAAGCCATGAAAGAAAATAACCTCCAGCCCAGATTGATGTATGCTGCAAAACTGTCTCTAGAAATTAATGGAGAAACAAGATGCTTCCATGACAAAGAGGAACTGGGGGAATTCATGACCACCAATCCAACCCTACAAAAAGTACAAAAGGACATTCTAGAGAGAGAGAAAAAAAAAATCAAGATTTCAGAAACAGTGGCAGAGAGGCCTCAATGAACGGGGCAGACAGTGGAATGAAAGAGGAAAACAGACAACCAGTGGCAGAAAAATAGAATAGCAGAAATGAGGCAGAGAAGGTTGGCTGTAATCTCTAACATAGATGGCCGTGATACACTAACAAAAAGAAACACAGGCACAGATCGGGAAATAAGGTCCATCGAGATGCTCTGTATTGGAAACATAATTAATCTGAAAGAGGGTTTATGGACAGAAAGTCAAGTATGAGAAAACAATGCTCTATGTGACAGGGAACCAGAGAGAAATAGGGGCAACTTGACCAGCACCTACAGGTAGGTTGAAAAGACAGGATACTTTTGTGCAGCAGAGAACTACTCAGCTATAATGAAGGAAAACCTTGAGGCTTTTATAGGTAAAGGAATACAACTCTAGATCAAGTCCAGGAGTCAGAGGTTCAGAACCATTTAGGGTAAATAGCAGGTTGCTTCGCCCAATCTAAAAACTGAGGGAGTTAGTGGGACCCAAAATGTTCAGTGCACCCTGTGGGAGTGAGAGGGGAGGAATTGTCTAAAAAAGGAAGGCTGGGGATATTGTTAATAGTGTAACAAGATTTAAAATCTATGTTATTCTTACCACTCTGTTTAGATGGATTATATTCTGTTCCAGTTTGTCTACCTACACTAGATTTGATGGCATGGGCAGCTCTCCCAAAAATAGCACGATATATTATAGTAATCATGCTTAATTTCCTATTAACTTAATCTGAAGCCCTGTGTAACTTACACTGTCTTCTTATGACTGATCTTATTTGAATCTGGTTTGTTAGACTGCTTTTTCGTATTGACTGATTTTATTCAAATCTGTTATGATTGATAGTATCAAGTCTAAGAGTATAGGCAACTATACTGAAGATGACAAGATTCACTAGGATACCCACTCTGGTTTAATTATTAACTGCTTTTGAAGTCTTATAATGTTTTGTTCTTATTAATGTTATATACTGCTGAGACATCATAGTAACCATTGTAGATCACCTTGTATTGTAGTTTTATATGACTTTTTCATTTCATGTTTTTCTAGGAATCTGTTTTGTCTTGCTTTGTTTTGTTTTTCTCTCTAATACAGAACGGATAGTTATACATGTAGCGACTCATGCAAACACAGAATTTATAAACAGTTTATGAGAACCATTTATATAATGCATGATGAAATGAACAACTACCTCGAAGGAAAAGAGACTCTACAGTACCCAGCACTGATTCCAAAGCATCATGATATGAAAGTCAGCAATACTATCATTTTTTGTTTAGAGTGATTTTAGCCTGTTTTGTTTTGTTTAAGTTCAACATACATGAAGGTATGGACAGCTATTTAGAAGAGAAGGAGAGACACTATGACAGCCATTCTTGGCTTCCCTATTGTCTGGTCTTGAAGACCTAAAACGCCCTCCTCATCCTGTTCAGATCAGCTCCATACTATGTAGTTTCATGTGAATTCTCTGCATGTGAAGATATGCACAACTATTTGGAAGCAAACAAGAGACAATATGATAGATAGTGAAGATCTCTGATTGTCTTGCTTTGAAATTTATGTCTCTTACATTGCTTTCTTGTGTTCTGTTTTGTTTTATTGTGTTGTATTGTATTTAATTTTACCCTCTTTAAAATAAAAATTACAGACATTTGGGAGGCAAATTATAATGGAATTTAAGAAAAATTCTTTGAGTCGCTGAGAAGGTGCTCATGCTGATAGCAGATTCCCTGTCCTGAAAAGCACTGAGGACATTCTGTCTGCAGCCTCTGAGGATGGCTGCATGCAGTGCATTAGAGAGAGTGAAAACAGTCAGAGGAGGGGAGAAGGATCTGCCCTACCAAAGACCCCTAACAACAATAGTAAATTTGGTAGGTGGGCTAACTCGGATCATCTAGGATGTTAAAGAATGCTTTCGTCATACACATCAGTTACAAGCACTACTTGATTTAATCAGATAACTTTTCTTAGCATTTCATTTATGTTCAGTTCTAAGATAAAATTTGTGGGAATCCAAGAATACTGTGCCAAGATCTAAAGAGTTTACGACTTGGATTCATACTGTACCAAAAATCTGCTTATTCATTTGCATTACCAAGTTCTTTACCTTTATGCTGATTTCAGTTTCTTATACTTGTTTAACTGGCTACTTACAGGTTAGTACCAGCGTGGGTCAGTTGTTTTCTATTGCATAATGAATTTATATTTAAAATATACACAATATCCTTTTTACTAATTCATTGATGTTCTTCTCTCTTCTTTGTTAGTAACAAGTGAAAAATCAGCTCCTTTTGACTCAAAGCTGCCCAGTTATTAGAAACAAGAGACTGGGTCCTGGTCAAAAGGAAGGGTTCACTGAGAAACAGGCTGTGATATATACCACCATGTAAGGTAAGATTATGCTTTTCGCCAGGAAAATTAAAAATGCTAAACTGGATGATGGGCACACAACTGCCTCCCACGTCCTTTTGTGATAGCAATAATTAGCTTTAACATACCCTGTCATTCTCCTCAAGATGCAACCCTAAATCACGACTGCTTCTCTTATATGCCAGTAGTTATTCATAACAACTGGGAAGCTTAGACTTTATACTGAAATAAACTCCTTTTGTTACCTTTTGATCAATGTCTTGCCCAGTAGTTCAAGCCTTCATTTAAAACGCATGTCTGGATATCTGACAAGTTTCACTTTATGACTTGTCCAAAGTATCAACATCTACTCCATCTAGCTAGCTTCTTGTCTTGCTGCTACTATCTAGCTAATGGCTTGACAACCTGCAAATTATAGTTTGTATTAGTAGCCATCCTGGTTTTATTTGTTTTGCTTTGGTTTTATGTTAATTTTTTTTTTGCTTTGTTATATTTTGCTTTTGTTTGTTTTTTGCTTTTGTTTGTTTTTTTGCTTTGTTTTTTGTTTTTTGCTTCAAGGTTTTGGAAAGGGAAGACTAGGGCACAGACGATTTATACAAAGCATTTAATATTTTTTAAAAAGTCAGACTACTGCTGTAATTATATGTAGTAACCTTTGTAAATTCATATTGTGTACAATGCTGAACCTAAACAGTTTCTGTTTCAGGTTTCATCCAGATTTGATTTCCTTTACTAAAATACTCTTGTTGGCTTCCTATGATACCTCTAAGTGCTCTCTCTTCATGTGAATTTGATCTAAGGAATCATACAGAAGCATGTGGTCTCTGAGACGAAGAGCTATGCTATCAGCGCTTAGCCCCAATGGTGTTCCTGCGTCACCTGCCACCCCTGCTCACCTTTTCAAGAAGCTCCATTCTTTCCTGAAGCCCTTGAGTATCATTTCACAGGTATTTTTCAAAACTAGGAAGTGCAGGTTTACTTTTAAAAGGAGGCATGCTGGGCCATCAAATTGTGGACCTTTTATCACATCCCACCCTGAGTCTGCATCTATCAGTGATATTTGTTCCAAAGACATTTAAACATTCTTTGAAAACTACTTGTACATTCAGCTTTTGTGATGCTTGAAAGAAGAAGATATTATAAGTAAGGTAAGTCCCTGGTAGACTGATCTGGGCTTTTTAAATGCTCTAAATGTAAACTACTATGATGTGAAAATTCCACAGTTCACTATTTCTTAGTAGAGAAGCCTACAAGAAAGACTAATTCTAGGAGCAAGTTTTATATGTTAAAGCTTAAAGGAAATATGCTACAAATTCTTTAAGTTCTTGGAACAAAATAGTTAACATTCATAGGCTTGGAACAATTGTGCATATTATTGTATGGTGATCAGAGGAACTCTTGAAGATCATGATGTAAAATAACAACCCTAGTTATGCTCCTACCACCTTGTTTTGAAGGCCTATATTGTCAGTGTTCTGGGCTCTTTGCTATTGTTGTTGATATGTCTTTTTCATTTTGTGTTTTTCTAAGAATTTGTTTTGTTTTGTCTTGTTTTGTTTTTCCCTCTAATACAGAAAGAATAGGTATACACGTAGAGACTCATGTATGCACAGAACTTCTAAACAGTTTATGAGAATCGATTATATAATGCACGATAAAATGAATAGCTACTTTGAAGAAAAAGAGACACTGAGGTACCCAGTGTTGATTCCATAGCATCATGATGTGAAATCCAGCAATAATATTATTCTTTGTTCAGAATGATTTAGTATGTTTTGTTTTGTTATTTTCAACATACATGAAGGTGGACAGCTATTTTGAAGAGAAGGAGAGGCATTATGGCAGCCATTGTTGACTTACCTATTGTCTGGTCTTAAAGACCATCATCCCATTCGGATCAGTTCTATACTATTTTGTTTTGTATGAATTCATTGTATGTGAAGATATGGACAACTATTTGGAAGAAAACAAGAGACAATATGATAGATAATAAAGATCTCTGGTTGTCTTGCTTTGAATCTGTGTCTTTTATATTTTTTATGATCTATTTTGTTCAGTTTAATTTTACCCTCTTTAAAATAAAATTTTCAAAAAGCTTAAAGGAGTGTAAATACAACCAATTGTGCTTTTTAGTTACCACAACTCAAAAGACTGTATAGTGGAATAATCTAATTCTCCTAATAAAATCAAACAATATGCATTACTTGTTAATTAAAACAATTCTTATCCTACTATTCATCTTCAGAACAAGACAGAATTTTTAGCTTCACTTAATTCAACAAAAATCCTCCTAACATTTGATATAGTGCATAAATGGGTTTTTAACAGTACGTGTGCTTTGCACAAATTCTACAGCCACATGGTGAGTTGTATCTTGCTTTCCACATTCATACCTCTCAGTACACAATGACATCTATTTGAGAATAGAGAGAAATTTCAGAAGCATAACTCTACCACAACAATTTCCACATCTAATGCATCAATTCTTTAGAGGTAGGTCTTGTAAAATTCTCTCTCATTCTCCCTGAGGGAGCAGTTATTTCTGTTGCATCCATCCCTGAAAATTTCCACGGAAAATTCAGTTTCTGACCCTGCTGAAGAACAGAATGTAGTCACCCAAATCTCAAGATGTTTTTTATAGGATGATGCATTTGAAACACAGTTCATTTGATATTTCTTATGCCTCTGCCATAATTGGCAAAACTTACATTCTCTCTGCTGCATGCAGTACTTCTTTAAACTCATTGCCTTTCAATATTTGAAAGTTTAGAATGTCTTATGCAATGATAGCTTTTAACGTATATGTAGGGGAAATGAAAAAGGTACTTAGATGGTCTTAAAGTATGAAGACAATATATTTACAGAAGCTTGTTGGGTTTTAGTTCTCCTATCCTTTTCTGTGAGAAATATTAACTTTACAGTGATGTCTCACAAACTAAAACAGTCTTTCTTAATACATTATATCACTGATATTATCCAAATGTGCTTTTATAACAGTAACAAACACTTTAATAAAAATCCAGGAAATCTCAAGAAGCTACAGCAGAATGTCCAAATTAGAAACCACCAGCACATAAATATATAAAATTGTGTAGTAATAACCAAGATAAGTCAGTAATAACAAAGATAAGTCTCTGTCATACATTGTCAATACATAGTTATGTACTTAGTTTAATTTTAGAGAAGAAAGTCTTGTAATAGATATTCTGGAAAAAAATACAACATCCTGCAAACTAACTGAAGCATAACTTCAGTCATGCTTCCTATATTCCTATATCCCTTCTTTTTCCAGCTATGTCTAGAAAAAGTAGGAATGTTATTGCTTTTAGTTCTGACCCTAAAACCTAAGTATTTGTCACCTATCAGATCTGTTTCTATAGTAGATTCTTATAACAAAAGGCTACCAATTGTCAACACTGTGTCAACACAGAATGTGGTTCTGATGTTTGGTCACTACTTTTCCTCCTTTTTTCTCTGACAACATATGCTAATGTAGTAAAGGCTAATGGAAAATCTCATATGATTGCTCAGGAAATCTAGAATTAAGCAAATACTTAATCCTAAGAAACTTGGCAAGTGTGGCCTGTACCTGCTCTCCTTTTCAGTCAATTTTTTTTGGGGGGGTTCTGTTGACACAATCCCACGGGCTAAAGCAACATTTATTACAGGTAAAAAATTCCATTTCCCAGTCATTTGTATTTTATTTGTATCTTTTTTCTTCAGCTATGCTCTGAGAACAATATTATCTTCAAAGAGAGGCTTTAGATTTTGAAACTGAAATTTAGCATATCAAATTTGAAAAAAAAAAAAGATACAAGGACAAGCAGTCTTTTTATAGAAGGGTGAAGAATCTGAAATCTCTAAGGGCTGATTCAGTTTTGCTTTTCTTTTCTTTTCTTTATAGGAAAATGATGCGTGCCTTCCCCTAAAGAGCTCATCCCCTAATTCTTTAGAGGGTTGTCATCCCAGAGTAGCTAGGGTGAGACGAAAATGAAGGTAAAAGCAAATTATAACTAAGGCCCGTATTTTCATTTAGAAGAATTTTACAGCTTTGTTTTTAATTTAAGGATTTTTTTTGCAAGCACATTTAAATGGCTCTTTTGGTAAAGTGCTTTCAGTCACAAAGCAGTTAGATGATCGTTTAATTTTGTGGTTTCTAGAGAATGCTCCTGTAGGTTGTTCATAAACTGCCCAGAGAGGTGTACCAGCATGGGTAAAAAACGTCCTGCTTCTGACTGAGGAGCAGGTAAGATGGTTTTGCAGTCTTATCTAGATTTGAGCCTCTGAATGAACAAAATATATTAGCCTTTAGCCTTCAAAAATGGTAACAAATAATGATCACCTGGTTTAGTACCTATATTTCTATGCTAGGAAGTTTACATTTATCTTATTTAAACTGCATCAAACTCCAAGAAAACATGTATTGCTTTCAAACAAATTTGAACAAAAGAGTCTAGGTTCAGCAAAATTAAGTATTTTGTCCAGTGTTATGCAGCATTTAAGTACTTTATTTACATATCTATTTTTGAGAACAGAATATATTGCTTATCTGAACAATGCGCAACTATGTACATTTGTATAAATGAAATAAAATCTACATCTACATTATTAGATCTCTGCCTGTTTTTACATATGTAGTTGTTCCATGGAAGATGATTTGTGCTACATTTACTTCACAGAAATAATTTCAAAATCTTACTTCACATTACATTTAGAATGAAAAATACTAATAACAATAGGACCGTTTCACAACTCTTCAGTGATTAGCCCCCCAAAAGGTTGTCAGGGGTAGTGTTTTTCATTACACAGAAGTCTCCTTTATTTATTTGGTAAATTAATAGTTTTTATTTACCAAAAAGCTTGGAAATTTATACTTGAAGAAAATAAAAACAGATACGAAAAACATATAAAGAATAACTCGCACATTATCTTTTTATACATAATAATGGATTTTTTAAAAGTCCTACAATGGGCTGTCAAGATTTTGCATGTTTTACCTAAGGAATAACTGAAGTACCTGATGCCTATCTTTCCCAAAAGAGCCATTTCTGTCTGTGTGCTGATGAGATCACGGATTCTGCCCATTGATGCAACAACTTCCATTGTAGGTGCAGTGGAGTAAGAATAGAGGTGCACACTGATCAGATGAAGGGGTACAGAATTAAAAACTGATCAAAATACCTGCTGCAACTGCTATCATTTAAGTACTTCAATTATACATCTATTATGAAAAATTGCTCTGATTTACATATTAATGTTCTGCATTTCAGCATGTGCCCTTTATGTTCACACACAACAGAATACACTCTGTCACACACATTTAACCTCTGTGACTCAGCCATTAAACTAAAATTTGAGAGTGGGAGACAAAAAGAAACAGAATGAATACAGTTGTTCCCATTGTTCTCTTCAATACCTTGGATTTTAAATCCTTAACTGGCACTCAGTTGAATTCTATTTTTGTCAGTTTGCCTATCAGTCATGCTGAAGAGCTTAACTTGAGGTGAACCGTGGGTTCATCTCCAAACTATCTGTCTACAAGGTTTCAGGATGTGGAGGCAGGAATGTATGCAGAAATGTTTAACATCAGCCTCATTATCTTTACCCTTGGTGATTTGGGGGCAGATAAGAAGCGACAGTACGTCATCCTGTGCAGTATTTCGACACTACCCAACAAAATCTTCTGTGATGGTGAAGAAGTGTTTTAATCCAAGAAACCCAACACAGTAGTCTTTGGCCACATGTGACCACTGAACACTTGAAATGTGGCTAGTGTATCTGAGTGACTGGTTTTTCATTTCTATTTAATTCCAATTAAGTTTAACTAGCACAGTGTAGCACACTGGTATCTGGATATATGTAGTTTGGCAGAACAACCTTGTACAATGCTCTAAACGTCTAGGTGACTGTGAAAAGGGAAACACCAGAGAAGACACTTGTCTAGTTCCCTGGGACCATATATATGGATTCCCTACTCTCTATTGTGGGGGAATTTTCCAAACATTGCTGACAACCTATCGAAATCTCTAAAACTCTACTACAATTCAGGTTTCCGGTTCTAACAGGACCCTCACTCATTTGGACAATTTTGCATCTTCTCCTTTGAAATTCGAGTATCAGCCACAGCCATCATTACAGGGTCTCTGCTTTCAAGGCTCTTACAATTAATGATTCTCCTTCCCACCCAGAAAGACCTCAAAGGCTGTGTCATGAAAAAGCCTCTTTCACAAAAGAACTGAAGACCATATGTGGTGAGTGCTGGTGATACACACAGCATTATCACCCATGTCAATTTCCCTCCTCTCCATGTTGGGGAAGACACACACACACATTCCAAAATTAGGACATTGTATTTATCACCTCTATTTATTTCCTGCAGTGTGTTCTTATCTCCTTTCTCTTCTGCATCTTCAGTCTTTGTCTATTATTGACGCCTCCACTCAATGCAAATAAACAATGTCCTGTGCTCCCCTGTCCTAGCCCTACTGACTCCTGCTGTAATTCTCATGGCGAGCCTATTATTCCATCCAACACTCTAATTTCTTCTTCACCTGTTTCTCTATCCAATAATCAGATAAATAATCACCTAATTCAACCTACTTTTTCATTCTCGTTTGATTCTTCTTACAGTTCTTTTTTGCTCATTGTTACTTGATGCTTAGCCCCATTATATTCCCTAAAGTTGGACATTGTTTAAAACTGATGTACAGGGCCAGGGGTTTATTTCAGCAGCACAAGCGCCTTCCTGGCAAGCACAAGGTCATGAGTTCAATCCCTGGTACCAAAACAGTAAATAAATAAATAAATAAATAAATAAATAATTAAAAATAAAACTGATGTACATTCTACTGGCCAAATCTAGTCTGTTGACAGGATAGCGTTTAAAAGTTTTCATTGTTAAAAAATCAAAAGAAGATATCTCATGCCATGGGAAAATATTTTAAATTTAATTTCTCATAAAGTATTATTGAGAAAAATTATAGAGCATCCAAGCTAATTTCACACTAATGTGACAGAGTTGAATAGAAGCTACAGACTCTGTGACCTGCAAAACAGAAAGTATTTACAGCCTAGTCCTTTCCATGCAAAGTTGGTGACATTCTCCTTCATTTGTGTACACTCCCCATCATCCTTCTGCAGGGAGGCAAAACATAGCAGCTGTTGGATCTTACCATATGTAAGCAATATGCCAGGTGCCTTCACAGACATCACAATATGCAATCCTCACCACTGGAGGCAGGAAACATCTGATGCTTATCTCAGGTAAGTTGACGAAAAGATTGCCTGACACTAGCTGCTGATCTGTGGAGCCAATATTCCCGTGCATTGCAGGGAGCCCTTCCAGGCACACCTGCTCACTGCCTCACCGCATTCCTGCCCAACAATGCCTTTCTCCCCCTTCCCTTCTCTTCGCCATTAGTTTAGTTCAGAAAATAACTATCTCTTGCCTGAGTTAGACAGGACTTATATTTTAACTTTGTTCTTCTCTACCTTACATTTTTCAGCCTTTTGTCATTGCTAATCTTAACAAAAAACACTGACTACATAAGTGAAATATCAACCTCACATGTATAAATACTATATAGTCTCCCTAGTGTAAGAAACTATAAGAGTATATAAGATTTTAGGGTAATCATGATTCCCCATTATATTGCTTTGAAATCTTATAATGTTTTCATTCATCAGTTGGAATGGTTTTATTCTGTTTTGTTTGATTTTATTATGTGTGATGGTATGAACAGCTATTTTGAAGAAAACAAGACATTACGGTAGCCATTGCTGATTTAATATTGTTTTGCTTTGAAGTTCTACCATGCTTTTGTCCTATTACCATTGGTTCTATCATGTTGTGTCCTACTGGATTTTAATATGTGTGGTAATATAAACAAATTTTTATGGAAAATGAGATATTACAGTAGCCCTTGTTCATTTTCTGTTATTTGTTCCAGAATTCCCTGTAATTCTTTCATTCTCTAGAATGGTTTTATACTATATTGTTATGTTTGATATTATTGTGTGTGAGGGCTGGGGATTTAGCCTAAGCATCTGCCTGGCAAGCACAAGGTTGTTAGTTCGATTCCCAGTACCAAAAAAAAAGAAACATCAGTGATATCATTGTGTGTGAAGCTATGCTCAACTATTTCAAAGAAAGAGACATTATGGTAGCTACTGTTAATATCCGATTGCCTTGTTATGAAATGCTGCATTGCTTACATTGTTCTGTTCTGACCTGCTTTGTTCTGTCCTCTTTTGTTTTATTCTCTTTAAAATAAATTTTTTTTAAAAAGCACTGACTAACCCATCTCATTTGCGTATTTGTAACTGTGAAATGATCCAGCAAACTTCTATTCAAGTTCCCGTCTTGCCACTCCTCCTACCGGCAGCCTCTTAGGAAGGCTCACTGCTTACGAAGTAAAGTACATGCTTCCTTGCTTGTTACTGAAGTATTTGGTCACCAGGTGACTCCTGAAATGAAGGAAGCCAGTGGGGACTGCTCCCTGCTCTTCCCTCTTGTTCTATTTGGAATCCTTTCCCTTCATTTAAATTTGATTATTTGCACAAAAACATTTAAGTCTCTTCTTTTCAAAACACTTTTATTTCATGTTGCTTTTGAGTTTGTCTTGCCCAATAATCGACACTTTATGAGATCTCCATATGCTGCTCTTACTCTCTGTAATGAGTGTGTTTAAGGACAGCTTCGTAGTTATCCACACAACACCTGTACTCCCTCCTGCTCTGACCACAGAGTCCCTATTCTGGCTCATACCGGAGAAGTATCCTTTCATTCTCATATCTCCACTGGTTTAGATATGGTTGACAAAGGGACCATCAGAAAAAGATTTGTCAGGAATAAATACTGATGAGTGAACAAAGGTATTCTTCTTTGCTGGAAGACCATCTGCCATCTTGAACAAATAAGACACAGATACAAGCTCAAATTATTACTAGAGCAGATAGAATGATATTGGGCTTCTGATAACTCATGTTCATCCCCAAGTCAAAAACTCAATATTGAGTTTTACTTCTAGACACTTAACCAAGTGTTAAAGGAAATCTATTATAGTTTAAGTTTCTTTTAGTTGTGTCTTCTGTTATTTTAAGTCTTATAACTTGGTCAGTAACCAAATATTTACTGAAATTTAAATGTATAAGTACATATTTAAATAGACATATGTACATTTATTGCATGTATGTTCTATTCTCAACTATGCATTTGGTCTTCTCACTTTGCATTATCACATAACATTTCATTTGATTATGTCTTTGGAAGCTCTTTGGTAGAAGAAATTGGGGCAGAAGAAACTATATATCTCCTCATCATTAACCACATAACATGTGCCTAATATCTTCTCATTGACAGCAAACACGAAAAAAAGTTGGGTAAAGATAGGAAGCTAGCAGAAAAGTGGGTGAAGAGTGGGCTCCTTTCTGATTTTCTTTCCTAGAGTTATGGCCAGCAAAAATCTAGTGGAGCTGTGTATGGCCCAAATAAAGAAAGAAGAAAAGAAGGCAGGGAGAGGAAAAGAGAGGAAGGAAGGTGGGGGAGGGAAGAGTGGAGGGGAGGGAGGGAGGGAATGGAAGAGGAGAAGAAGGAGGAAAGGGAGGGATAGTTACAGAGGTTAGGAGCCTGATACTGAAGCAGTTTCAGAAATAAAAACAGATGGCACAGCTTTCGCTTTTTTCTCTTGGCCACAAAACTCCTGCTAATTGAAGCAGCAACTGAACAAGCTGCTCTTTCCCTCCCTGGTGATATTTATGTTTCACTTCAGTTTTGACTTTCATTTTATGCACTGCCCCGATGCCTGTTCATTCCTCGCTTGCAGGGTCAAAGTCATCTGTGTCCTGCTTTTTTTACAATTGGACTTCTCTCCTCACGTGACTTTTCATGAAAGGAACAAACGAATAAACTACTGCTACTCATCAGAGTATTTCCCAAGCTTGAACCAAGCTTCCTTAGAAAATAATAGTGAGCTACTTTGTGCACAAGTGATGTATCCTGAATCAGAAATGGCATTTTCCTACAAGCTGATGTCAGATGACTTGAGAGAGAGAAAATCAAATGGAAAGGGTACCATTAAGAGTTTAGTCTTAACTGAAATTATCCTTACGGTTAACTGGAGAAACCTTTTGCCAAAAAAAATTCTTCATCAGATCATGAATCTTGAAACTATGGGATGAAATCTCTATCATCTGTGTCTCTGTCTTGGGCTGCACTGTCTGTCTGTCTTATATAGCACTGTTCAGAACTCTCTCGAAAGCCATTTCCCTAAGATTGTATTTTTTAACTTTCCTGTAGTTCAGACTTGTATTTCCAGAAATGGAAACACGTTAAAATTGCTGAGAGATTTGCCAACCCAGTTTGCCCACATATTTATATCTGTGTCAGGATACAGTATTGTATTTACCAAGATTAAATTATCTGCTGTCAAAACTCAATGAAAATCATGGTGTACAAAATTACACTTTAGAAATGTAAGCACCTATTTTTTCAAAATGCAAATCACATATTAAAATACTTATGTTTACAGGGTTATATTGTACAAAATTGAAACAATCTGAAACACTGGGCATTTCACAAACAGTGAGATGCACGAGTGTTAAGTCTCGGAGACGGTGTTGGCGGCTGGATCCCTGAGTCAGCGTCGGGAGTAGCTTCTATTTTGCTTGGCTCAGATATGGTATGATGAACAAACGAAACCATATATATGAAAACACTAAGTAGTTAGAAGATGTATGCATAAATGGAAGAAACCATGAAAACATTTTCCAATTCATCAATTATTTTAATATATGGTATAAAAACTGATTTTTCTTGCTAGAGTCACAGAATTCCAGAAAAGTGAGAAAACTTAAAAATCATGTAATGAAACTTCTTTATGTTACAGATGAGGAACTGACATTCAAAATATTCTAATAGCTTATCCAAATTAAAAAATGAAGACAAAAAAAATCGGAGAAAGAAGTATAGAATTCATTTTATCCTACCCTTTGTTATTCTTACCTTTTTACTGCTATTAAATGTAAAAGTTTTGAACAAGACATACTAATTTAGAAGTGATTGTATATTTGTACAATTTTTTTAGTTCTAAAACACATGTCCAATACCATGTGTTATTTATTTTATCATAGATGGGTTATAGGACAGATATTACTTTTATTTGAAAGTGAGAATTTTCTCCATAGCAAGATGAGTGATGGCAAGGAATGGTGAGTTCTTTCCATTTTTTTCAGCAGTCTCCATGCTATCCTAACTTCAAGGGGTTCTGTTTCCTTTAATAGTGCTATGCACTATATATCTTAAAAAGTAGGACAAAGTAAAATTAATTTTGCTTGGGGAGTCTTGTGATACCCTTTGAGATGTCTGGAGATTCCCAAGTGTATCTCAAAAGTAGGATGAAGAAAAATTTATACTAGATTATTTTATCTCCCCAAGTAATTTGTCTCCTAATAAAAATTATAATTACTTTTGCAGTATTCAACCTGTAGCTTCTCTAATAGTCAAACTATCCACTACAGGCAGGATACCCGCGGTAAATTTCTCGACAGTGTGCTGTTATAGAGAGATTTTCATTTTCCAAATCTACTCTTGGAAAACCACAAATGGATACCAATGTGCACACTCTTACAGAAACATAAAAACGTATTTCATTTTTCACAGAATTACTTATTACAGAAGAGACTGCTTAAAGCAATCTTAGCTAAAAACATGAGTAAGCAGTACAAATACATGCCAGATCTGCTCACATGGGTACTTGTAAATCTTCAATGTATTTTTCCAAAGTCCCAAACATTTATTTATTTATTTATTTATTTATTTATTTATGTAATATCCTTGTAGGGCTGGGGATAGAACTCAAGGCCTTGTACATACTGAGCACATGCTTTAATCCCAACGTGTACCTTTCACTTACCAAGCAATGTTTTTGTGTCAGTATGTTCTCTTTGCACCCATTCTTTCTCCTCTTGACCCACCCTTACCACCACCAGTCTGCAAGTACCTAGCCTCTCGAGGATACTCAATCAAAGAAGGATCTGTGGTCCTTTATATTTCAAATAATGCTAATGCAAGTCCCAATTTTGCTGTTATTTAAGGCCTTAGCTTTTATTCTTCAATGAAAAGATCTGCTTTGGTGAACGTAATTTCAGTGTTAGTGAACAAGCTGTAGCAGCACCACACACTTCTGTGTCCTCTGTCTTAGATTCTGTCTTGGAGGAGAGGAGCTGGAAGACAGATGCAATCAGGAAGTATAACATAAGACCAAAGTTCTGCCTTTGATTTTGAAAATTTTATGCTAGTAGTTTTTAAATGCTTCGCTTAATGGCACGGGCATGTGAAAAGATGAAAAAATAAAGCCCATTTTCATAATTCATTGTTATCTTGGTCACAAACTTTCATCGCCACAAAGACACAGATAATATCTGGATGAAATGCTTTGCATCCTCTGGAATGGAAGCTCCCAACATCATTAAAATTCACTTCAGGATGTTCATTCTCTAGCAATCATCAAAATAATATTTGATCTAATTAAACAAGAAAACCTCTTTTTTAGAGATGAACAGTGCAACCAAGCAAGAGGCCCCCATACCCTAAATTACCATGTTACACTGTAGTGCCTGCGGCCTCTACCTCAAACCTCAAAAGGTTTCTCCTTTCAGAGTCAGAGGATTTTCCCAGGGCATGGCTAGAAGCTAACCGAGTCTGTGTAGATGGGCTCTGGGGTTTTGTATCTTACTCTGCCTGGTTTGTTTGTGGATATACAGCCCCAGATGGGAGAAAAGTAGGGGTGGGGTTTATTTTACATGATTCACTACAGACAGCTACAACAAAATGTCAAGAAATGAATCTTTGCTTCCAGCCTGTCCAGGAATAGACCTTGGGGAAACCTTTTGACTCCACTCGAACTGGTGAAAGCAGACCTTTTCCTGAACTGACTCAAAAATGCTGACAGAAAATGGCAGGTTACTACTTAAGCACAGATGTCACCTCACTGTGTCAACTTGGAAATGATCAGCGCAATCTGGCAAGTGTGATTTTTCTCACATTGTGAGTGTTTGGGCAGGTGCTATGCTTCACTGAGGTCATACATTGCTTTTTAAATTTGTTTTTCTTCAAAGCATGGAAGAAAAAAGATTCTGAAATCTATATTAAAAATTGCTCCCCCAAATTAATGATGAATAAAAATGTTACTAAGTACTTTATTAATCATCAGAACAAGGGTCTAATTTCTACTCTCACTACTTTTGGGACACATTTTATAAAACACTGAAGTACAGAAGGAGGAAAATAGCATTAAGGACACATCTAGAAAATACTTTCTAAAATACATGGCTTCTTCTATGACCACAATGCATTCTATTAAACTCAATATAGTGACTACTTAGAATGGATTTTGCTACTTCCATGGTTGCCAGGGAAAACTGTCACAGATAGTTAATAAGCTTTGTCACTGGAGGGCTAGGCCTATATCCCAAACAACACCTCCCAGTTGAGAGGGGTACTCTAGATTTTGATAGCCAGCTTGGAAAGCCATAATTATACTACCTTGCCGTGCCAAAAGATTACAACCAGACAAAATGATGATGATGATGATGATAACTCCAGCATCAGGATTTGCAATGTGAAAACAAGCAATAGAGTGCAGTATAGCTTGGGCACTGGATGGTATGGTTGTAGGTATTTTGTTTCTGAATCTTTCTGGCTACCCCTGAAAAACTGTCATGTATAGTAAGCCCTGGGTAGGCAGCAAAGCACTAAGTTGTAGAACATAAAGTAATACAACACTTGTTCATTACTTCAGGAAATCTCAATGCTTACTTGAGGAAAACAGTCCAATGAATTGAAGAATTTATCAGCACAAGGATAAATGTCAAACACACTTTTATAAATGCTATTACAGCTCTAACAGAGGCAAAGGTCGATACTGGAGGGAGATGAAAAGTCTAATTTCTAACCTTGATTTTTAGTCATCTCTATATAAGCACGGTTACATTTGAAATTATATTATGTTACATTCTATTGAACAATCGTATGCTCTCAGTGCAAAAATTGATTACTGAAAGTTCCTATATGCTACGCCTTTTCCACTACAGACATAATATTATAGGTTAAGAATTACTATAAATTTGTAGATTAGAATACTTACAAAGATTATGCACTTTAAAATGTCTTATAACGAATAAGTTAGGAGGTCTTAGATTTGTGACCAAAGATTCCAAAACTCACAATGAATCAATTACAACTAGAAAGATAAGGAGAGTTAATGGAGGAAGAGACACTTTGCTGAGATCATCCTAAAGAATAATCAGGGGTCTGTTTTGTTAGAAGAAGGAAAACAGGGCATATCAGGTGAGGACTTCAATGCAAGCAGTGGAGTAGAGCATGGATTGGATGATGCGTGATGAATTCAAGGAGCTAGGCTGACTAGACATGGAGAAGGAGAAATGAGTGAAGACAGAGTCAAATACAACATGACACAGACCCGGAATCTCCAAAAAGATGCTTATGGCTAGAATTCATATTGCAGAGGGGATGTTAAAAGTTCATGTAAACACTTACAGTTCCAAAACTATGGATCTAGTTCTGTGGAAATAATGAGAATTTCGTGAATACTTTAAAAATCTTTTTCCCAAAAGATACAAGAAAAAAACGTAATGGACACTTATGGAAGGTAGACAGTTAATAAGTATGATACTTATTAAAGCAATTTGATAGACACTGGTGACATTTAAAGGGTAAAATAACACAGGGAAGGAAGATGAGGAGTGTCTGGTGGGTGAGAGGTAATTTTAGATGAGGTGGCTGGAAAGGGCTAATTGAGAAGGAGCCATGTGAACAAAGGACTCTTGTCCCTTGTTCTTTACAATCCTGCCTTCCTGCCCCATCATGGGGTTTGGTGTTACCATAAACAATAATATATTTCCTTTGAGAGTCACTTTGTCCTCTGTGCTCATATTTTTGTTTTAATAAAGCACACAAAGACAATTTTCAACCTATAATGATCTTTATGGGTAAGTTTATATAATGCTTTCATATATGTCCAAAAATTATTTCATTTTTCTTTGATATTAAGAAAGCTAAAGTTCATTCACTGTGGGGCAGGGAGAAAAATAATAACACAGTGTTCTTCCATTTCCCTCTGAATCTTCATTAGGAATACACTCCGATTTATTTGTTTTTTTTTTTTTAAATACAGGTACATTAACATAGGTTATAGGCAATTCAAGCACAGCAAAAGCCATCAAATTTTCACATCCTTTAATTCTTCTGGGTGTGTTATCTTTACTTCTAGAGAATCCCTAGTTCAGTTTTTCATTATAACACCTCAGATTATATATTAGTTTAAAAACCTAGGGCAATCCAAGAATGATAAGCACTATATTGCAAGCAAAGTAGTCTTAATGGTAGTTTCCTCTCTCAATGACCCTCAAATTAAAGATACTCTATGATTCTGTATTTAATGGCAACATTAGTCCTCTCTGCCTTCTGGTTCCACTTATTCTTCATTCTTTTTTCTAATTAATTTATATTAAAAGAAGTATTTAGGCCTGATTAGAAGAGATGTATTTCTTACACCTTTTTAAAGTGAAAAATATACACAATTTTAAGGTTTGAAATATTTAACAGGATTTACTTTAGTGTATCATAAAAACTCTCCAATATCACTTAAAATGGGGAAAATGGCATTTGTTTTTTCTAGCAGTAGGTGGAAAAGATAGAAACAGTACGTGTTTTCCAAGAGTAATAGAAAAAGAATGAGGCTGTGCATTTTGTCCAAAACTCCCACTCCATGGAAACAACAAATTGTCTGTACAACTTGTTCTGGACTTTTTTGTTTTAAAAATCAATTATTATAAGTATAGCTATAAGAAGAAGAAAGACGGAAGATGTCATGTAGACACAAAAATGCTTCATATTATTTGAGTCTCAGAATACCAAAATAATCAAAATGTTATCGTGAATTTCTGAAAGCTCATGTAAAAAAGCAATCATGCTTTGGTATCTGATTTGGTGCTTTCCTACCCAGATGATTAATGACCCACTGCTCAAGTCTGTGTTGCCACAGAATTTAGGAAGAGTCATAAAATGATACAAGAGAGATCAGCACTATCTAAGCACTGTTAAATTTTACGGACTTCAAGCAGCATCACCTAGAAATTTTTCTAATTGAGTTTCTTTATTCAGCCTCCAATGCGCTGGTTTAATTTTAAACATATATATTGTGGTAGTGATACTACCAATGTTTTAAGATTGCACAGAACAGCTATGATTTAATTTTTATGAACACAGACCCAAAACCATGTTCAAATTTCAGCTCTGCCATTTAACAGAAATATCATCTTGGACAATTACTTCAATTGTATGCACCTTGGAGTTATCTTCTACAAGGACAATACCAGTATCTTCACTATAGTTTCACCATGACTATAGAGTCCATAGTAGGTCCTATGTATTCTGTAATTATTATTGTTACTAAGGCCTATATATCAGAAATATTATGAGAATCATGCTTTAAATTACATAATAAAGAAAGAGTCATTTTGTAACATATCTTTGCATTTCATATATTGAAAAGTTTTATCCAATTGTACACCTACCAGTTAAGTCTCAAGTTACAGAGATAATATCACCAGTTAAGGTACTATTTACTGTAGTAAAAGTACAGGGAGAGAGAAATATAAGGAAGGAGAGAGATAAATACCAAGAGCTAAATTTAGAACATGTTAAGATGAGATACCTGTGAGATATCCAAATGTTAAATACAGTTTTACATGCAAAACTCTAAATATGATGATAGAAGTCAGAGGTTTGGCATAAAGATCATATTGAAGGACACAGCAATGGATGAAGTTGTTTGAGTAAAAGCTACTTCATGAACAAAACCCCTGGATCAAGTCCTGAGTAACCTCTACATTTAGGAGACAGATGGAGAAGCAGAAGATGCGAAGACATTTGCAAAGGATCCAACATAGAGAGAATAGGAGACCAGCTATATAGGACATCTTGGGTGGACAATTCTTCTAGCAAGGATTCCTCAAACTATGATGAAGGACTAAAATGATAACTGAAAAATATTTGATACATGTGAAGATTATTAGTGCTCTTGGAAAGAACAGTTTTAGTGGAATGCTTCCAACAGAGCCAGACTGGAGAGGGCTGAATAGTGAATGTGGGTGAACAATTGACATCAGGTTATACTTATAATTAAAACACTCACAGAGCTCGCTGTGAAGGAGAACCAAGAAACAGTACTTAAAGTAGGTGTCAGCTCCAGAGAAATGATCTCTCTCAAGATTATACAACCCAATATATAATGTTGGAAAGTCAAAGGAAGAGAGATAAATAACCAAAGACTAGGTCCTTTAATACTTTAGTACATAAGCAGAATAAAACAGTAAAAATATTTCCCCGCACAGGACAAGGGAAAACAAATGGAGAGAGTGGGCATGAGGGAGGCGTTTCTTTTGCTGGCTTGTGTCGTCTTCATCTTCATGAATGGTAGTTTCTTGTATATAAAGTACAGAGCAAGGAGGATGTTACTGTGGCTTTGCGGAGGATAAAAAGCATCTGATGCTGAAGATCTGTCTGTTGGCCCCAGGTGTGGGACACTGCTTGGTAGCTAGCTAGCACCACGTTACAGAATGGACAGGAAACTTTGCTGGAAATCAAGCTTCCAGGAACCCAGTGTGCAAACCTCTAACTAGGTTCTCTAGATCAGGAGGTGACTTTTCGCTGAGTCATTGAAAATTACTGAATTTCATTTTGGTTCTGTAAAAGAAGTCATAGAGATCTTGCAGAATACCAGTGCTCTGTTCACAGTTGTCTCTGTCGATGTTTTCTATTTATTATAGTTTGTTATTTGGAAATTTTAAAAATGTTTATGTATTATTTGACTGTTTAATTACAAAAATGTGCCTAAGGCATAAAATGTAAGATTAATGCACAGAACGCATAAAATTTGAATTTTGATTTTTTAGATGGGCTGCTTTCAAGAGGAAATACTGCGTTTCAACAACATGCTCATCAAGGCCTGTTCTCCCATTTTTTTCTTCCTCCTCTTTGTCCTCCTCTTCCTCCTTTTCCCATCCTCCTCCTCCTCCTCTTCTCCCTACTCATCCTTCTCCTCCTCCTACTACTCTTCCAATTTCTCCACTTCCTCCTCTTTCTTATCCAATTCTTCCTCTTCCATCAACTCTTTTGTGGCTCTAAGTGTGCTTTATAAATCTCTATCCAGTGACAACACAATCAACTATGTGCAATGAATCTTTTCTTCCTTCTCTGATAAAAATTCTTGGGCTTAAATAGCTAAAAGTGTAGTAAAAGGCATTTAATGTTAGCTGTGGGGTATCTTATTTTCTGTCACAAAAAAATAAATATACATAAAAGTAATAAGCTCTCATAGAAAACAGTATGGGACAGAATTGCCTGAGTTTAATTTTCTGAAATGAAAGAGGATGCAATTAACTCCCTGGTTATGATTAGCCTGTTGGAAGCTGAGCCCCTTCAGTAAATTACAGCACCCACAACACCCATAATGGTGTCATACAGTAAATATTATTTGTTTTCTGATTTACAGCACTACAGATGAGTCGCAGGTCTTATGGATTAATAATGAGGACAGAACTCAGCTCTTTGTTAATAACGTGCCCGCCTGCTCCTGTTGTACCTTATTAAAGTAGGTAATTTGCCAGGACTACGATGAAACACTTACCACTGGAGGAATATTTAAGGGATTGCCCAAAATTAGGTGATCAAAGTGAATTATATTTTAAAGTAACAGCTTAAAATTAAAAATTAATATTTTTAAAGTGAAATTTGGGGTCTGTTTGTGTATCTTCACAGAAAGGCATGTTCTTTGTAAAAGTCAAGCCTTGGGCTCAATCCACAGCACCAAAAAATAAACTATAAAATAAAAGTTTGTTTATGATGAGTAAAACAAAAATTTCAAATAAATGTAGGATCAGTTACAGCGGGGTGGTTATCTAAATGGAACCCTAAGGCAAATGAAAAACTCAGTAATATTGTTGCTGTCTTTACTTGAATTTGTGATATTTACTTACTAGGGGTTTTTTTTTGCATTGTTAAGATTTTTTTCAAATATACTAAAATTTATCTTGATTACTGAGTTTTACATGCTCTTGTAAATCTTGTGCTTAGATGGGTGTCTTCCTGCCTCACCCTGGTCTCTGTGCTTGTAAGGCACTGCCAAGGTAGTTGGCATTGGGGTGCACTGTGCTCAGAACTTGTTCTAGGTGCTACAGCAGAAGGCAGGTTTCTCACTGAAAACCATCCGCCTCCTATCTACCAAATCCTCTTCTTCGTTTCTGTAAAAGGCTTCATTCATGTGCTGCCCTAGAAAGCCCATCTGGAAGGGCCCTTATTATCTCAGATGCCAAAACACAAAACAAAACAACAACAACAACAAAAACCAACCTCTACTTTAGGGAAGATAAAGAGTTTTTGAGAAAAAATAAATTCCATACATTTTGCTAAAAAATCAGGGATTAGTTGTAAAGAAGGCAGCTGAAAAGATGTTCAGTTTCTCAGGCAGAGGTGTTCCATGAATCTGCACACGCTGCAAATCAGTTCAGACAGAGAGAGGTTTCTGCCATTCAACTCTCGGCACACAAAAGACGTATATGATTAAAATCAAAGACAAACAATCTATCAGGAGGCTACATCTAACCTCAAAAAGTAATAATTGAAACTCTGAGCTGTGAGACATCCAACATCCACATCCCTTGGTTTTTTAACTCGTGAGCTACTCTCTTTAGCAGATTGTGATCCGTATGAGGAGCACGGCTCTTGTTTGCCTATCTATATCCTCACCCTGTGAATGACCATGGATGATCGTAACTGCTGCCCTCGCGCTCTATGCAAGGAAGACTCCACTTCTGTGTAGGTGCCAGGGTATGCTGTCACCCCTAGGAATGATATGTGAAAAGACTTTTGCAGCAAACAAGCAAAGACGATGGCCCTGAAACTTACATGAGGCTATGTGTGGCAGTCTCAAGTCAGGGCCTGGAACAGGTACTGATTTCTTCAATTTCCTAACCCTTTAAATTTTATATGAATTTTAAAGCCTCATTTCAGTTATCTTACTCAGAAAAGCATTGCTGTTCATTAAAGACCATATAGTACCATTTACTAAAACACACTTGTTAAGTTCGAGAAAAAATTGTCAAGATGCATGGTTGCAGAGAAGCCATCGAAATAATGGCTCAAATATTCAACGACTCCTAGGTTTCTGCAACACAGAAATTCTACAGCACTGTGCCATGGCCCTTTGTACTGTCACGTCATACATTTGTCTTACAGCTACACAGTATATTTAATTCCTTTATCTGTTCTCCTCTCTCCACATCTCTGCTCTCTCTCCCTAAATTAGACTTTATAGAAATATTTGTGTAATATTTTTTGAGCGTTGAAACTTCCCATTTTTATGGGAAACCTAATCATAGAATTATAGGTGATTTAATTTTGGCTTTTTTAATATTTTAATTATTTTATAAGTGTGTATTATCGGGCTGGGCATTTAGCTCAGCAACACAAGCGCTTGCCTGGCAAGTGCAAGGTCAGGAGTTCGATATCAGGTAACAAAAAAAAAAGCATGTATTGTTTTATGATTAGATAAAACTATTTTAAACTTGCCATAAAATTGGAAGCTAATTATTTACTTTATGCTAAAATCATATCTTGGCAAGAAAATTCTTCATCTAATTTGAGGAAAAATAAACCGCATACTTATAAAAACTTAACATTATATACAATTCAGGATATGCAATTCCTCTATACTTTTGTTAAATAAAATTATCTATTTGTCATTAAATTACACACTAGATCTCTGTGGTAAATTAAGTAAGTGTCATGAGGCATAGAGCATAAACAGACACTCAAATGTCCATGGTAATAGGGTTAACATTCCTTTATTTTGATGAAAAACTGATGAAACTACCCAGAAATTCTGTTTTTTCCTGGTCCTACCATAAATTTAAAAGGAAACCCCGTTCTGGAAAAAGTTGACCTGAAATCACATATAGAAATGTGCCTGAAAAGAAAGCTATGTTTATATGGGGGATTTTTTTAATCTTTATTTTTAAGAATAATCAGAAATACCACTCGGTCTCAATTAAAAATGAATGTAGCTAATACTCATCTTTGTGTGAGTGGGGAGATTATTAGTGAAATTTAGAAAGTAACATGGATACTTTAGGAGTTTCTTCTATTTACTATCTATCCTGCTTATGGATTTTTATAATTAAAATAAAAATCTTACCACCAATAAAATAGAAAATTTCACTAACTTCCATTCACCAATGATGCTAGAAGCCCCCCATGGGTTATTAAATCTGAGAGATGTGTGAACAAACATGATAATAAGCAAGCAAAGTGTGTCGTAAAATATACTGTGTTCATTTATTGTGACAACTAGGGTATAATTATGCTAGGAAATGTACTGCACTTTAGTCAGGAAAAGTAATAAAAGCTGAACACCAGGAGACCTTTCTCTACTCTGTGCTATTAAACTACTTTTTAGGGGAAGGTGAACAATCTAAAAATATGGGAGGAATGTTCACTTTCCTAGATCAGCAGAGTGGGGCTTTGTCAGATTCCCTTGCGATCTAATAAATGAAACCCTTCTGGTCTTTTTTTCTCCCTCATTAGTTGTGGATATAGCATTAAAGAACATTTCAATTCCGGGGTAATTATAATGCTTAAAATTATGGAGACTACCTCAACTATTCATTTCTCTTTCTTCTTTTAATTAAGGATACAGAGAAGAAAAGCCCAGCTCCATACTATAGGAAGTGGCTTCACAAACACACAAGCAGAAAAAGAGGAAGAGAACTTGTAGAACGATAAAGCAAACTAAGATACCCCAGGAGAATATAAGATTGCAAGACGCTGAGTAGGTGTAATGATTAAAGTATTAGCGGAGGTCGCTATGAAAAGTGAAAGAGACATGTAATTTCAGATTAGGAAAAACCTGCACCTTCCCAGTGTGAACTGCTATTTGGTAAAGTATAGTTAATTGAATTTTATGACATTTTTTATGAAAATTAAAACGCATATATTTTACTACCCTAATAGTTTTATTGCTACTGTGAGATTACAGCAAAAAGCATATGCACCAATTCACTAAAGAGCACCAGACTGGATTACTACGGTTTTCTTTTGTGCTTTGGCAGTCGACAATCAAGATCATAATTACAGCACTAGAGCCACCCGCCAACTCAGTGAACAGAACCACGTGGCTCCACATAAAATACGAGCAATTCCAGCATTAAAAAGAAAATGAGTGTTAGACTAAAGGGCCCTTCAGGGACAGTCCAGGGAACACTGGGTATTTGTTTTTTTCTGAGAGACAAATGACTGCCTCTTGCCTTCCCCATATTGTTGACCTAGAAAGAAACAGAGTCTGCCTAGATCTTTCTGGTTAAACTTGACTATATAATGAAATCCCTGCATTCTGAGTGCCTGGGGAGAAGGCTGATGAATTCAGATCTGTTATGATCAGATTCACTGTCTTAGTTTAGTACTGATTTTCATCAATGCATGGAAGGAGAAAAAATTGGGAATTGCCCCTTGCTTGGCTAGAACGTGTTCCTTTGTTGTGCACGTAGTTTGCTAAACCACTGGAAATGGCCAAAGGTCAAAGAGACATGAATGGGGGAAATCAAGAAGGAGGGTCAGAATGGAATGTTTTGGATTAGGAATTCTGATTTATTGAACAAATCAACCCAATGTAGTGTTACCTGACTTCTCAGACATACTACTTTATAGGAAAATGTTACTTCATTTCCTTAAGTCATCTTTCGATGTCCCTTTCTCACGTGCATCTGTGAGAGCAGCGTTTACTCTTTCATGTGCATGTGAATCATCTGGTATCTTATAAAATAATAGATGTTGGAGAGTCAGCAGGTGGGCTGGAGCAAGACTTTAGAGCAAGAACATCGCTAATGAGATAGATGCCGCTGCTCATGGTCCCCAGGCCGCATTTTGAAAATCAAGGTGATAAGCACTTTTTAAATGGTTCCATGAAGATCTACACACATATCAGACATTTCTTCTTGTCTACGAATTTCTTGGAAGCAAAGGCAAACGCAGCATCTCCACTGACACAGATTATAGAACGTGTTCCATTTTAGGAGTTAGGTAGGATCTTACATAATATTCTAACTCAAAACCAAAAATGGTCTTTAATGAAGGTCCAGTTTCATAGAAGCTGAATCTCAGGTACATTGGGGAACCAGGCTACGGCCACCCAAGCATGTACTATGTAGCAGTCACACAGCGTCTTAGAATCTGTGCTCTTTCTACGGCTCCCAGAGCCCATCTTGTTTGCTTCCATAGATAGCCCAGCTGAGCATCAGGCATTACAAAGGTTCTCAGGAATGCTTCAGGATCGGTGAGCACTTTGTCTGCAGATTCGTGTTTGCTCATATCATCTCCTCTGGATGGAGTGTTGTCACTGCTTCTCTCTACCAGTTATGGTCCACCTCACTCTGACGGTTTCCACTCAGCTCTACTCACCATTATGATTTTTCTCTCTTCTGAAGGTACACAAAGCAGTTGCTTGCACCACACAAACAGCTTTTAAGTTGCTACTTATCTTATAAACAAGATATTTAGTTCACCCCCAAAACACTTATTTAGTGCATTCTAAGCAGCACTCATCACTGAGACACTTGTGATAGACAGGACATGGAACAAAACAGACAAGATTGTCTAGTATCGTGGGTCTTGGGAATTATTTTCCCAACCAAAATGCAAACTCTTTGGGGCCACGACCTCATCCTTTTACTCTATTTCTGTATTTTGAACATAGTAACCACACGATAATTGTATCAGCTATAGGGAATTTCCAATGTAGGCCAGTGTTCCTAATCTGCAGGATAGCCCTAAGCACAGACATTTCTCTCCTCTCCCCAGTTACCCTCGCACAGCTGAATGGTGCTCTTATGCTGGTCACCATTTTCCTCGGACAGTTTTAGGCCTTAGACAGAAGTATTAAGTCACATACACTACAGTATCTTCTGGAGAAACAAGAATTCACCAAATTAAATCACAGGGGTGACCAGCTCCAGGAAACTATCTGTTCAGGTGTGTAGAAACTTAGGAAAATTCATGTCTGAGTCCAGTAGAGGCTAGTCTCACTTACAAAGATCAGTTTTCCCCTGTAGACACTAAAACTACACATTAAACCCTGCTTAAAAAAAAGAAAACAGGAAACTTGCTAAGTAGAATTACATACTTAAAACGATGGTCTTTTCTTTCTCAAACTTCCCAAATACTGTATTTTATTAAATACTGAGCATCTCTGTTTGTCCCAGTTATTTAGAATATTCTATAATCTACTTCATGAAACTTACCCCTTTTTAACTCTCACCATTCCCTGACAGTCCCTGAAGATTTTGTTTTTGAAGATTTGGGCTTTCTAAAGTGCCTCTAGGTGCATATAGATACAGGATGAAGTCCTGCAGATGAAGGATTTAGAAGAAAAATAAGACCAAACTTGCTCTGAGTCAGTTCTTCCTCATTTTTACACTTTTGTTTTTAAGAAATCTAGATATACTAATCTTGTATATATTTTCAAACAGTTGAAACAGTAATAAAAATGTATGAAGATCTCAGTTTGGGTACAATAATTTACACTGAAAGACTTCATGCTGTAATCTGTGATTAGAAAACTACAGAATTAAAAGTGAGTTTTACTTTACTAATATAAGAACCTAGGCATACTACTTCAATTTAGAAACAGCATTTGTAAATAATATCACAATTTTATTAAATAATGCAAAGAAAAGAAATAATGTTAATATAAATATCTAGCACAGAATAGATGTGTTCAGTTATAGATGTATCCCTGGTTCCAACAATTTCATCTGTAATTATATTAAGGTCTTTAGTAACAAAAACCATTTATTTCAGCACAAATGTAATTACACCTCCCATTTAGCTAAGCGAGTACATAGGTGTGATCCCCACACTGGTAAAATTTTCAAGTTGAAACAAATTTGATGTAAATAGACAGCTGAAGTATTAATAGGTCTGAGGGGGGAAGAAAAAAACAAATAATAACATAGTAAAAATGAATCACTAACCCTTATAATTTTACAGACCTTAAACAAGGCAAACCAAGTTCCTCATTGCTAATGAGGAATCACACCTAGGAAATCATACCACTCAAGGTCACACAGAGGTCCCAGCTCTGCATTTTTAAATATGGCACTTATATGATTAAAAAATAAATATGACAATCTTCCAAAATATGGGAGATTTGCTAATAAGAAGGCTAATAATCTCTGGAAAACTGCTAATAAGTTAGGGATCACATTTATTTAGCAAATGTTAAAGATATGTAAAGATGAGGAATGCTTTAACCAAAGGAAAAAGATGACATGAAGAAGAACATGTATCGTGTACGAATGGCATTTTTGACAGAAGTTCCATTAACTCAAGTTTCTTCTATGTTAAAATTTGCTTGCAGATAAGAACAAATACTTCGCTTCACAATCTTTACAAATTATTAGAGTATTATTCCAAATAATCAAAAAAGATAAGGATGGATACTTAGATATGGTCATTTGCATACTGCAGGGAAAATTTCATTGCAAACTAAATTTTTCACAGTATGACTAGTGTGGGTGGGAGCTTTTCAGACATTCTGAAAATTGCCCTCCAACTGAGGAGGTTGATAATCAAAATGACAATTTATTTTTTTTTCAAATTATCATCTATGAAACATCTGAAATTTTATTGAACTCTCCTCATAAATAAAGTATGATGTATTACACATAAAAACCCTTAGGAAGAATTTATTTAATTCTATTAGATAGTCTTTTGTTGCCTGGAAAGCACTGAGTTGAAAAATGACTTTAGAAATTGTTGTAATAGTCTTCAAGTGTGAGGGTGGATTAGTGTAATCGGAGGTTCTGAATATGCAGATTTCCGGGTCCCATTCCTAGGATTTCTCCTTCAGGAGTCAGAGATGCAACCTGAGAATATGTTTCTAACAGATGCACAGATTATATTGACAATGTTAATCTAGTAGCCACAGTTCAGGAACTACAGACAGACTAGCAGATTGATTCAAGTAGAGAAATTCTAATATTCCTGAAATTTAATTGTAAAGGTTTTTCTCAATACCTCTAACAACTCAGAAAATCCTCTTTGCCATGCTGTCACTTTGGACTTAGCAGACAGTTATCTAGCAAGAATACTGGTACGTAGAAAATACTCGTCATCCTTTTAAGTCAATTTCTGGCATATTCTTTAAAAATTCTGAACCAAAGCTTTAGACAAACAGAATCTCTTGATATTAGTACAATTGTAAAGTTTTTAAAATGTGGTATTTTTCATATCTAATGCAGAAAGGAAGAACATCAAGAATATTTTGGATTTCATCTATACAACACCAAGTGGGTATTTGTCTGTTTTATAGCTTTTGCAAAGGGAACACTTAGAGAATTCTTCAAGGATGCTGGCAGACTAAGGAATGAGAAGTAGAATCATATTTCCTGAGAATCTTATTGTATTGCAAGAAAAAATACTCCAATTTTGCAAAATCTTAAGCCTTAGGTAAAAGAAAGCTCAAATAGGATAGCATTTTATAACAATGTGATTATTCTTGCATGTATCAGCTAATTACTGTGGAAAAAGTAAAGTGAACAAAAATAGTTGTCTTGAAATGACAAAACGTTCTAGTATTTCTCAAATTTAATGTGATAAAGTATAAAACAAGATTTCAGTGAAAAAGAGGAAAGTATAAACTGATATTTGAAGTCACTCTCTTTCTAGTGTACTCTTCCTAATAAGACTCTAATTCCACTATAATGATAATGAAAAAATGCTTTTATAGTAATGTGATAAAACTTAATAAGTTATTCCTGGCAGATGTTATCCAATACGTATATATTTTCTTAAATGAACTGTAGGAATAGCCAAGGATGAACACACACACTCTCACAAGTAGTTAACTTACAAAGGCTTCAGGACAACAAACTTCAAATATTGTTAAGCATTTAATATGTGCTACATATCATGACCAAATTGTGGGAAATAAAGCCAAAACCAGACAAATGGAATGTAAAACTAAAGCTGAAATAGAGACTGACACACACAAATAGAAACCAGGTTAACAGTAAATGTTTGGTCTCAAAACAAGAGTCTCCTGGTAATCCAGGACTGGCCTATTCTGGATGAAGTTGTCTTGGTGGGTCGCTGCACCTGCTGTCCTCCTCAGGCAGAGCGAGTGTGAGGAAAAAGAACAGCTCTCAGGAGAGTCATTTGGCAGTGAGGAAGGAAGGCACAGAGAGCATCCAGCGACTACACCAGGGGGTCTCTAAACTTGCTTTTGTTGAAAAACTTGGTGCCAGAATATATAAGGACTAAAACATGCTGTAGAGATACGTTTTTCAAATAAGACCGTGTAAGACTTAAATGCTGAGTTAAAGGATAGAAGACTGCCAGGGAAGTGAATATAAGCAACACTTATAGGTAACATTAGGAAAAGAAACATTGGGGTAGTAGAGGAAGGATTTTCCCTTGACCGGAACAACGATGTGAGAGCTAGTAGAGAAGTATTCCATGGCTTTGCACCACTATGGCTTTCAGGAACTAAGCTAAAAAATTACAGACCTCACTATTCAGCTTGTGGCACCGGAGCTGCCTTCCATAGATCAATTTCAGTTTCATGAGATTTAATTTTAAAAACTTTAAGTTTTTATCTCTAGTACTTCAACAACACTGAAAATGCTTCCATGTTTTGATTTACAGAATTATTGGCACTGTCAATAAAAGGAATTTGCCTGACACATCAAACCCAGTTTAATTACTTCTGTGATGTCTCCTGTGGCTGAGAGGAAATGGTATTTCTCTGACACTTTTCTGTTTTTAATTTAGTAAAATGGAGCATTTCCCTTGAATAAGGCCTAGGAGAGTGGATTCCAGATTGAAACCATCAGAGATGGACTCTAGTTTCGGCAATGCTGTCTTACTCTGGCTGAGCAATGATCATATTAATTTGCACCCTCAATTCTGGATTCCTGCAGGTTAGGCATTCAATAAATCATTAAAGATATGATATGTATTTCATCATCTTTCCTGTCACTGAGGTACAATACCTGACACAACTTTAAGAAGAGGAGGTTTAAAAAGAAAGGGTTAGTGGTTTAATTTGCCTGATATTTTCAATGGATTTAGTCCATTTTTGGATGTTTCTAAAGCAGAAATATGGCAGAAACATGTGACAGAAGAAAGTTGTTTAATTCATGGCAACCAAGAAATAGCAGAGGAATAGTGGAGAGAGAGAAACAGACATAGGATCACAGATTGCACCCAAGTTCATGCCTCCATAACCCATCCAGACACATACAAGAATTGAGACCACACTCATAAGTGAAATAAGTCAAATTCACATGTGTAAATATCACATTGTCTCCCTAGCATAAATAAAACCTGAAACTGTAATAAGATCCAAAATGTACAATAGATATTGTGAAAATGAAAGGCAAAAAAAGTGCTCAAAAGGAAAGAAAAACTGGGATAGGGGAAAGGAGAAATGGAAGAAGTAAAACGATTATATGTATGCAGGTATAAATGTATGTGTGTGTGTGCGTGCGTGTGTGCGTGTGTGTGTATCTATACATATATATGCAAGATATATAACTATACTACAAATTTCTGAGAGTTCATCAAAAAGAACAGCTTGTGCTCTCATTGTTTGATTGATCATTTTTATGCCTAAATCTTATAACCTGAACAACTACTTCAAATATAACAATAATATATATTAACTAGTGTTAATTTCCTAATTTTAAAAATTCTGTATTTTTTCTTTTCTTTTGTTTTGTTTTTAAAAGTAAAAAAATAGTTCACACTGAAACACATCTCCTTAAATCATACTTAGTTGCCAAATAAAGACAACAGTAAGTTCGTTATTCTCTCTAACACATTTAACTATTCCATGTACAACTGTAAACAAAATAATCCCTCTTCCCAAATCTCAAGAGTTCCACCATTTTTCCAAAATTTTTCCATATTATGATCCCACATCTGGTATCAAACTCCAAATCCAAGTTTCTTCTGAGTCTCATGGAAAACTCTTACCTGTGAAACTCTGCAAATATCAAAAATAATTCACATCGGGCCAGACATTTAGCTCATTGGCACAAGTGCCTGCCTGGCAAGCATGAGGTCTTGAGTTTGATCCTTGGTACAAAAAAAAAATTCCCGTAATTCCAAGGGAATAATGGCTTAATGTGAACATTCGCATTCCAAAAAAGAAGAGGTGGATGACAGAAAGGAATCAGACCAAAACAAAACTTAAACCTTGTAGGACAAACATTAAATTCTATAGTTCTATGTCTAGCAAGGCTCCTGCTCACCAGTAAGTTGTGATTTTCCCAGATTCTGGGTGATCCTCTACCCATGGCCTTGGCAGTTACAGTTCACGTGGCCTCTCTCTTGGGTTGGCTCCACTCACAGCCTTGTTTCTTTAGCATATTCCATATTCCAGGCAACTCTGAAATCCTGGGGTGGCCACTGTACTTTTGGCTTCATTCCCATAGTTTCATGCCCTGCTATCACATGCTCTTTGTCTAGGCTTCCAGTCCTTGCTTATAAATCTGGACATAAGCCTCCCTGATCCTATAGCCCTAGTGTTCTGCACACCAGTAAAATCAGCATCATATGGATAATAGTAAAGTCTTCTGTCAGTGGCAGCAATAGCCACGTCCCTAGGACCATGGCTGTAGAGGGCTGAGTGCTGGGGCAGGTATGGTGAAATGAATCCAGGGAACCAATTCTCTCAGATGTCCTACTCAAGCAGGCATTCCAGGGCTATCTTTTCAACCGAAAAGTTTATAATTTTGTACCCTGCAGAGTGAAGTAGGTACGGTCTTGCTGACTTCTGATAGGCCTTCAAGGCATCATTCATCTTGTTCTTGTACAAATATATGTTTTCTTCTTAATGTAGCTAATCTGTGTAGCAGCTAAGTCTCCACTGGACCCAAATCTATACATGGTACTTTCTGTATCAAAATATAAACTTCTCAAAATTTTCTGCATGCCTTTTTCCTCTGATTTTCAATATCAATCTGGGTAAAAGCAGCTAGTAGTACCCATGCTACAGTCTAAATGTTGAGCTGTCTTGAAATGTCTCTGCCAAATTAATTAGTTAACCACTTATAATCTCAGCATCCTGCAAAGTCTCAAGACATGGATATAATGAACAGCTTTCTGCCAGAGTCAAACCACATGGTCTCTAGTATGTCAATGGAGTCTTTGTTTCCAACTAAAATCTCTTGAGGTTGGTCTTTAATGTTCATATTCCTGTCCTATAATGTTCATATTCATATTCTAGTCTTCTAAGCTCTGATCACAATCACCCATCAGACTCTGTTTACTAAATCTGCACTCTAAATCTTTTCTAGAGTGACCCTCCAAACCTTTCTGAACTCCTCCTAAAACCAGTTCCAAAGTTTTCTAAACTGTGTGGTAACATACAGTGACACTACGACCCCACCTCTGGTATCAATTTTCTGTACTGATCAACTTTCCATTGCAGGGACACAACTGACACCACATCTTTATACAGGAGAGTTTTAGTTTGATTCATGGTTCAGGAGATTCAGCTCATGGTTGGCTGACTTCGAGGATGAAGTATCATGAGAGAAGTGTGCGGTGCAGTGAAGCTACTCAGTTTATGGTGACCAGAAACACAACAGAGAACAGTAGCAAAGAGGAGAGAGGGAAAAAAACATAGAGCAATGAAGGCTACCCCTCCAAAGCCTCCCCAGATCCACCGAGTGTGCTCTGCTAATCTATCAACCTCTCCTAATCCATGAAGGGCACATGAAGTAGCATGAAGTATTCATGAAGTAACAGTCACAACATGCAAACGTGTTTTCTGGGATAGCTGACATCAAGTTATGACCTGGGGAAGTTTTTTCAACAAGTTCAACAGCCTGCTGTTACCAGACATGATCCACAAAGTTAACACTGTACTGAGCTACTGGGATCCAGATGAGGCAGTGAAACCTTCCAACAGGAGAACCGCCAAACACCAAAATATGCAGCACATCATTCGAGAGAAGAAACCAAGCAAAATGTACTCTGTATTTTTTGCAACATATTCCATCTGTTTGCCTCCTGGAAGGGTCATATGTTATGTATTTATAAGACACATTCACACCTACATGAACACAGTTTCCACTCTCTCCTTCAAACGCAGCCTCCTCCTTGTTCACGACCCAGTTTTTAAAACATCTTTCTGTATCAGCTGATCCTTTTATGCAACTTGTTCCATTCTAAAGTAATTTCAAGTTAAGAAATGTCTTTGTACCTTCCTATCTCACAAGTCCTGGTGAGATTAAGCCTCCTACTCTTTGGGTCATTTTCTGAGAGATATGAATTTAGATTATTAGAGTCATTAAAATAATACACTCCATAACACCTGGAGCTAACAGATCATTCTTGTACTTTATGCTGCTGTTGAATGTTACCAGAGAGGTAAAAATGCATAATAGCACAGAGCTGGAGAGAAGACTATAATTCCTTCCCATAAAAGAATTCTGTAGACACTCTTTAATTGCTACAGTAAATCTCATTAAAGGCACAGAGTGCTTTGTTCAGAAAAGAAAAAAGGATCACTGGACGTGGCACATTTTCTTCACAGTAATATTTTTTCCTAATGCTGTGAATCATACCTTGATGCGAATGCAACATTATTCTTCTTTCTGACCTTTTCCTGGGCCCTAAACATTTCCTGAGAGCATCCTTTCCTCGGAGGGCTCTTGGTCTTTTCTCTTGATCTTGTAGTAAATTTTCATGTGCTGGGTTTCATGCATTATCTTATGTTCTTCTTGAATACCTTCCAAAGACCTTCAAAAACCACATAGCTAATGTTTGACTTTGATTTATTTTCTCTCTGCCTCAACAACTATATAAAGAAAATACTGAGGGGCAATTAACATAATGAAACACTTGGTGCATATTCACTGGTCAACACAACGCTGAGCCCAGGCTGCCCATTTCCCACACTACCCACTGTGAATCTGATTTCAGTATGAGAATGCTGGGAAATATTATTCTTAATTTCATCATCAAATATTAAATTATTATTTTTGAAAGGCTGTCACAGAAAAAATCATAGGAAATTCCTATCTCTCTTTCATAATCAGTACCTTTCAATAATAATAGAAATGGAAGTTGATGACAGTATGTCTTTGACAACTCACTCTGAATTTCTAACTCATCTTTAAGATTGGCAACGGAACAGCTGAGGAAAAGCATGTGTTCGTGAAGCATAAGACTTAAAATTAAATCTAAGAGCATAGAGGGAAACTGATTAGTGTTAAATCTGACTCATTATTAACTGCCCTGGGGAATTCTGATGCTAGCGAATTTCCAAGGCATTGACAGTGAATCTATTCTTGTTTGGGAGAGACTACTAGGTGCATATTAGCATACTTTAAATTTTCTTTGTGCCAATGATTAGCCTTTTCTACCCAAATAGATTACTGTTTGTAATTTGTTCTTCAGTATTCTTATTTTTAAATTAAAAATAGTAAGATTACCTGAATATTAAAAAGGTACAGTTCATAAAATGTAAACCACAGGCTGGGGCTGCAGTTCAGTGGCACAGGGCCTGCCTGAAAAGTGTGAGCCTCTGAGTTTGATTCCCAGTAAGAAAGTAAATTAATTAACTAATTAATTAAAATGTAAATCATATGTGTACAGTACATTTTAGATTGATATTAACATTAAAATAATTGGTGTGGTCGACATGAGAAACTTTTGTAGTTCGTCTTAAGCACCAGCTATATATTCCAACAGCAAAGAAGTACAGTGCATATAGCCACCTATTCCTGATCCCAATCACACACCTTTAAAATAAAATGTTTTTAAAGTCCAACCTAGTTGTACGGAATCTTCTAGTCCTCTAAATTAAAATACTGATGATAATTTGATCCCATAAAGTGCAAGAAGTATTTAACAATCTGTTCTCTTCACATTTCATTTTTGTTACAAATGGATATCAAGTTGTTTATTATTTAAGCTTCCTTAGTATTATGTAGGATTCTGAAAGTTCAATGATTTATCTTCATTCTGTTCACAAGCACCTTCAGTACATCATTTCTGGGGAAGTAAACTGCACTTCAAAAGTAAAAGTAAATCTAAATATCTACAGTTGTATACATGAACACCTAGGATTCAAGCAATATCCTTGGTCTGCCCTGCATTCTGCACCTGCTCTATTGCTTAGGAGGAAGGCAGGGCAGCAGCCCTGAGTCAAATGGACTCATACAGAAAGAAAAGCTGCAATCACAGCTCCTTTTGAAATAATCTCTGTGAAGATTAGAAGCATTTTCACACCTTGGGGATAGTTAACCAAGGAGATTGGCACAACTTTTCTCAGTGGAGCTCTTGTGTGACATAGCATTAAACACAGTCCTGCAAACATTAGAGGCTACCTTCAGATTCATATGACATCTGTGACTAACAGTGCTAACATACATGCCACGTTAAGGTCCAACACCATCAGAGTTTACCTTAATCACGAACTTTAGAGACTACTAGCAGGAAAGTCTATAGGAAGCCTTCCTCCTTTTCAATTTCAGGGAGCCAAATTGGCAGCATTTACGCAGTGTAAATGGCTGCTTAGCCTTACAGATTACTTGCTGCTGCGTAGCAGTACAGGCAGGTAATTTCAATAATTCAAATACGTAATACCTTTTGGGGATTCTTCCTCCTACTTAGCTCTTCTTACATATATACAATCTGACACCATTATCTAGTTGCCCAACTGTAATGAGGAAAGACAAATGGATCCTTTCATGCATTTATTTTTATGATATCTATTACCAACAAAAGCAAAGAGTTTATGCAAAATAGTACAAGATAGAACTCTTATTGTAAATTACATTGTATATTACATTTCTCTACCACATACTATGCTTTCTTTTGTGTCTTTTATTGCATTTTCTGACTTTGTATGAACAACATTTTAATTCCTTATAGCATAACCTAAGACGAGTCTGAATCTGTTTCCTTAGAGATAGCTTTTCTTAAGGAGTTATCAAGTAATATGACTTATTAATTGCTTCAAAGAGCTTAAAGGTAACTAGCACTTAGAAATAAATAGTTTCAGAAGAGTCCAGGCCCAGAAGGATTCACTGCAGAATTCTACAAGAAATACAAAGAAGACTTAATTCCAACACTCTTGAAACTCTTCAATGAAATTGAAAAGGAAGCAATTCTGCCTAAATCATTCCTGGAAGCAAATATCACTCTAGTACCAAAACCAGGGAAAGACTCAACTAAAAAAGAGAACTATAGGCCAATCTCCCTAATGAACATAGATGCAAAAATTCTCAATAAAATATTGGCAAACAGGATGCAGCAAATCATCAAGAAGATCATACACCATGACCAAGTGGGATTCATCCCAGGAATGCAGGGATGATTCAACATATGCAAAACAATAAATGTAATCCACCATATCAATAGAACCAAAAGGAAGAACCACATGATCATCTCTATAGATGCAGAAAAAGCTTTTGATAAGGTCCAACGCTCATTCATGATAAGAACCTTACAGAGAATTGGAATAGAAGGTCTTTATCTCAATATGGTAAAGGCCACCTATGACAAACCAACAGCCAGCATCATATTAAATGGCCAAAGGTGACCTTTACCTTAAAATCAGGCACAAGACAAGGATGTCACCGCTCCTATTCAACATAGTACTGGAAATACTAGCCAGAGCAATAAGACAGGAAAGAGAAATAAAAGGAGTAAAGATAGGAAAACAGGAAGTTAAATTATCGTTATTTGCAGATGACATGATACTTTACATAGAAGACCCCCAAAACTCTATTGAAAGACTCCTAGATATAATTAACAAATTCAGCAAGGTAGCTGGATACAAAGTCAGTACTCAAAAATCAATAGCATTTCTATACACTAACAACAAAAGTACTGAGAGAGAAATAAGAGAAGCTACACCCTTTACACTAGCATCCAAAAAAATGTAATACTTAGGAATTAACCTCATGAAAGAAGTAAAAGAGCTATACAGTGAAAATTATAATACCCTGAAAAAGGAAATCAAAGAGGACCTCAGAAAATGGAAAGACATCCCCTGTTCATGGATAGGAAGAACAAACATTGTAAAAATGGCCACTGTCCCAAAATTACTATACAGATTCAATGCAATCCCAATCAAAATACCACTAACATACCTCATAGATCTAGAGAAATCACTCCTAAAATTCATCTGGAACCAGAAGAGACCTAGAATAGCAAAGGCAATTCTAAGCAACAAAGGCAAGGCAGGAGGCATCATAATCCCCGACTTGAAATTATACTACAAAGCTATAGTAATAAAGTCAGCATGGTACTGCAATAAAAACAGACCTGAAGATGAGTGGAATAGATTGGAAGATACAACCACAACCACAAACTCACTCAACCACCTTATCTTTGATAAAGGGGCCAAACATGCTTGTTGGAAGAATGACAGTCTCTTTAACAAATGGTGCTGGAAAAATTGGCTATCCATATGCAGAAGACTAAAACTAGACCCATGTCTATCAGCATATACTAAACTAAAATCTAAATGGATCAAAGATCTAAATATTAAAAAAGAAACACTTAAACTGCTGGAAGACAAAGTAGGTAAAAAATCTCAAAGATATAGGGGTAGGAAGAGAATTCATGAACAAGAACCAAACTAAATGGGAAATACTTCCAAGAATCAATAACTGGGACCACATCTTATTAAAAAGTTTCTGCATGTCAATCTGAAATGAATACACAGTTCTCAGATGAAGAAATACGAATGGCATATAAATACATGAAGAAATGTTCATCATCATTAGTCATGAGAGAAATGTAAATCAAAACCACACTGAGATTCCATCTCAGTCCAGAAAGAATGGCCAGGATAGAAAACACTATCAACAACAAGTGTTGGGGAGGCTGTGGGGAAAAAGGAACTCTTCTGCACTGTTGGTGGAAGTGTAGACTGGTGCAGCCACTGTGGAGGTCAGTCTGGAGATTCTTCAAAAAGCTGGGTTTGGAAGTCCCATTTGACCCAGCTATTCCACTTCTGGGCATATTCCCAGAAGAAGTGAAAACATCATTACCACAGTGATATATGTGCACCCATGTTTACAGCAGCACAATTTGTAATAGCCAGATCCTACAAACAACCTAGGTGTCCATCAACTGAGGGATGGATAAAAAAGTTGTGGCATTTTTATACAATGGAGTGCTACTCAGCTATAAAGAATGATCACATTGAGATATTTATAAATAAATGGACACAACTTGAGATAATTCTCTTAAGTGAAATAAACCAAACTCACAAGTGTAAATACCATATAATCCCCTTAGTATGAGAGTTGATAAGAGTATATAAGATTTTATGGTAAGCATGAGTCCCTATCTCATAGCTTTGAAGCCTTTCAATATTTTCAATCATCAGTTGGAATGGTTTTATTCTGTTTTGGTTGACTATATCATGCGTGATGATATGAACAGCTGTTTTGAAGAAAACAAAACATTATGACAGCTATTGCTGATTTAATATCATCCTTCTTAGAAGTCCTACCATGCTTCTATTCTTCTACTACCATTGATTCTATCTATCACATTGTGTCTTATTGGGATTTGAATATGTGTGATATTTTAAACAAAATTTTTCTATTGAAAATGAGATATTAAATACCCATTGATCATTTGCTGTTATTCGGTTCAGAAAGCCCTGTAATTCTTTCACTCTTTGCATGGCTTTATACTATTTTGTTATGTTTGATATTATTGTATTGGAAACTATGTTCAACTATAGCAGAGAAAGAGATACTGTGATAGATACTGTTGATGTCTGGTTGTCTTAATGTAAAGTACTGTGTTGCCTATGCTGTCCCGTTCTGATCTGCTCTGTACTGCCCTCTTTTGTTTTATTTTCTTTAAAATAAAATTTAAAAACCAAAAATAAATAAATAAATGGTTTCAGAGTAAACAAAACTTATCAACTCACAATGAAGGTATGGTTATGGACATAACTAATTGTGACATTTTTGCCATCCTTAAATGGTACCAGGAGCAAATCAGCCCACAGCTTACTATTACTGGCAACTCTAAATGGGAGAGAAATGATACTTGGATCCAAGGTTTTTAAATATATGTTATGATTCACCAGATATTGATGCTCAGACACTGCATACTGGATTCTGTTTTCAAACAATAAAAGATGAGAAGCAAAATTTAAGATATTCTTAAATGCCATGGTAAAAATCTCAGTAGAATGTATTTCACCCTTTTTTCAGTAAATATTTGTAATTTCCATACAAAAGACACAATAAATTCCTCTCAGAAAGATTTTCCTTTGGCAGAGTTTAGAATTTTGATAATAATCTTTTAGTAGCAGAGTCCATATTCTCCTAAACTATAGCACCAACATAACAGCACTGTGATATATTGCTCCTGTATGATAGCACATATTGCTGAAGTTGAATTGTAATTTCCATACTAATTAATGGGACAGTGTTATTATGTTCACTATTTTTTTTCCACGTGATCATAGTCATATTCAGTTTCTCCAAGGTGACACTACATTAGCTAATATGGTCACATCCTTTCTGGACCACCAAGTAAGAGCAGAAGTGAATTACTGGTTAACACATTGGTTTGATGATGTTGAGTTGGTGTAAAATGTATAATTCTAGCATAGGTCTGGGATATAGTAAGCATTCAATCAATAATCTGAAAAGAGGAAGTTCTCAAAATGTCTATATATGAAGTAGAGCAAAATACTCTCTCCCTAAGAAGAAAAGGTAATGTCCAGCATACAGTACCAAGGAAATTTCCATGAGATGAAATAGTTTAAGCAGAGAATGAAAAGGACATAATATTCCTTCAAGCAAAAATACTGAATAGAGTGCATTCCAGGTGGGAAGACAGCATTTCCCAGGTGGAGAAATTAGCATATTCAATGATGGGGAAATTGGAAAGTGTAATGTTGTACAGAAAGCATGAGTAGGAAAATTGACAGTAACACACCACACGGACAAGGTTCTGCAGCAGATAAGTATGGAAATAAAAGACTGGGTCGAATTATGGAGGTTTATGAACCCTTGACAGTTGATTGTAGAAAACAATGTTGACCACTGAAATATACAACTCTTCTTGCAAGGTTCATGTATTCAGTCAACATTAGGGTAGCGAGTTACCACAATCACCAATTACAGTCAATGGTCTATAAAAAAAAAAAAAAAAAACCACTGGACAAGCCTCGCCCCAAATACTATTCTTGAAAGATGCGCAGAGACTCACAGTAAGACTGAGATAAGATGAAGGATAGAAACTGTATGTTAGAACATAATGGCTGATAATAAAAACCTCAGTGGAATCAGGAGAGGAAAAATATTGCCACTGATTCAGAGAACAAGGGACTAGCGAAATTTAAATCAAAGAGAATAGAAAGAATGAATTTAGTACAGACACAGGATGATCAGAGAAAAAGAAAAATTGAGGATAAGACGACTAAGAAATGACTACTATAAACCAGAAAAATAGTACAAAGGCCTAACATTTAGTAGAAACATGGAAGAGGAGTTGAAGACTTGAGAATACACACACACACACACACACACACACACGCACACACACAAAAACTGTTTGGTTAATGAGTAGATCACTCAAATGATCATTTTCCACTGGAAAAAATATTTCTCACAAACACACTTCTTTAAACATAGCCTTTGGCATCTCTTTATATAAGTGCCTTTTTTTGAAAGATGCCTTTCTATTCAATTAATTAGTGTGATTTACCCAAGATTACATTTACAAGCTATAAAGTATTCCCATCTTCCCACTGTTAATTATATCTCCAGGCTAATATAAATAATGTTTTCTAGTTATTCTAACACACTCCTTGAAACTTATCAGATATATGACATTTAGAAGTTCTGTTTTAGGAAAGAGTTCTTCTTTAAAATGTAGTGCGTTTTTTCCCCTGTTAAAAAGAACTGTCTCTGTTTCTTTGTTTTGTTTATCTTGTTTGCTATTAAGTTGGAGGCTGCAATCACAGAATTTACAAATAAAAAAACTAAGCCAAGAAAAACATGTCATTAAGAAACAACATGGTATGATTGGCTTTAGTTTTTTAAAAAAAAAGTCAGCCCTTAACCCAAAGTGTAGTTTGTTAAAATCCAAAGAATCACACTAATTCTATGAGAAAAAGAGTGAGATTCAGAAATAAGGTTGATTTTAATCAATTTAAAAGTGAGAAAAATGTGACAAGACACTTCAATTACCATATTTTCAATTTGTGTGTCTTAAAGTAACAATTATTATTGTACTTTCTACAAATTATAATGGATGTAAAAATAAGCTTTACTTTCAAATATAAATTTTACCTACATATCCGCATCACCAAGGTACTCCAGTGTGCAAGCCACAGAACCGCTTCACACTTCCGGAAAACCGATATGGGTAATGACTTAATCAAAATGCATGTATTCTGAGAGAGCTCCAAAGTAATTTTAATGCTGATTTGTGCAGGAGGCATATCAGGAGACACATTTATTGAATGACATTTATCTATTTACAATAAAATAACAAATAGCCTTATCAGTGTTATTATCACTGTCACCGAAGAGCAGCATTCAAATTATTTGCCACAAAAAATGATTTGAAGACATCATGATACTTAAAGTTGGATCTTGATGTTCCCTTAGGAAAAATCTAACACACACATACAGAAAACTGTATTATTCATATTTCACAAGTAGACGAGGATACACGAGCTGACACAAACAAATGGCAATTGTTTTGTAAAACCTGGAAACTAGGTAAACTAAAGTTTGGCAGACAGTTTTCTTTAGCAAAATGAAAAATAATTTCATATCCAAAAAGCCCTCTCAAGTACCACATGTAGGAATACATCTGTCAGGACACTTTCAGAATTAAAAACTTGTCATAATAAAATGTAGCAAACTTTCAGACTGCTGGTTGTCCTTGCAAAAAATTGATGACATTTTCTATGTGGTAGGTGGAAATACAGGAAGTTACTGCTCTGGAGATGCAGACACACGGTGTTATTGAAGCATTTCTAAAGGTTAAGTATTGTACTTGGTTTTTTGTATACTCATTTATTTAGTCTCTGTATACAGTTATTTATATAATCAAAAGTGGTTTTAGTATTTTCAAGTGTGATTTGATTTGTAGAAATAAAGTTTGCACATTTTCATTCCTTTAGGTTTCTCTAATTGCAAGGAAGGCGACATTTGTAAAATGAAGATCAGCTATTTCCCCATCAAGGATGCATGGCCATAAAAGGCTTTTTTTCTAAACATGGTTTGGGTTTTCACAGTAGCAGTTATGTTTGCTTCCTACAGCCAGTATTTGGGAATGGAAGGTTAAGACAGCTGGCAAACTGCGCTATATTTCTAGTCTGCAGCGACCCTGTTCAGTGGAATGTTTTACCTTGACCCTCCCTTTGACATTATAATATACCATTCACTGACGCGAATACCATCTGAATGGACAAAGGTTAAAAAAGAACAAACTCTAGGCTTCCACATAAAATCCTAGCCTCTGCTGAGAAGCACAAACCTTCAACCATCACTTGTCCTATACCATCATGCCAGAACTTTACTTGCAGTGTTTACAATATAAAGCACTTACACTGTAACAGGAGGCTTTGTCAGGGATATTCTTTGCACACAGTAGACAAAAACGTTTTGCTGGAAATGCTTTTAGTACTTTGATTAAGTTCTGTAGAGCAGGATCTATTTGAAAGTTAAGGAGTAGAAGTTCATCCTACTGACCAGGTAACGCTTCCTCAAACCTCTCACAGCAATAATACAGCTACAGAACACTAGCAATAGCAGAACATGCCGATACAGTGAGACTACTATGTTTCATTGTCCTGCTTCTATTGTGAAACTAAAGAGGCAAGAAATCACAAGTAGATAAACACAAGAAAGAGTTTTTTGAAAGGCAAATATTAAATGTATTTTTTAAAAGTGAGATACATCAGTGTACTTGAATTGGATGTAGGAAGAGTAAAAAACATGAAAGCTGTAACCAATCACAAAATTCACAACAATCAAAATATACACTCATAAAATATAAAGCAAAATAATGTTCTGAAGGTGAGGGGAGCTAGCCCTTGGACAGGGAGTTTACACTTGGTGGTGAGCTATGGTATTATGGAAGACAAATTTGAATCCATTACTTGCTTCATATTTGCATGTGAGACATTCTAGATTGTGTAGGGGAAGAGACTGACTTCCTTCATGGCTAATGTCGAGTATGAAATTAAGGTGGCCCCACTCAAAAGTCCCGGTCACACAGCTCCAGCTGAAGACAGCAGACTGCTGCTAAACTGTACAGCACTTTAGAGGAGAGAGGATTATATGGGCAAATAATTAGCTAGAGAAAGAGCATGGGACTTTGTCATGCAGATGTCTTTACAATCCAAAGGAGTAGAAAAAGATGGCTGGGAAGGGTTGCAGAATGAATGGACTGGACCTGCAGAGAAATTCACTGAGGATGAGTTAATGTTTTTTCAAATACTATCCCAAGAGTGCAATGGCTGAATAAATACATCATCAGGTGCACTGCATCTGAAGTCTTAGAACTACACAGACGCTTATTCAACCAATATCACTTCTTCCCTTCTCATCTTACCTAATCATTAGCAAAGCATTAATCATTTTAAGAATAATGTCTATTTTGTTGGGGTTTTTATTTTGGTGACTCATCTAAATAAATCAATTTGTACTGTTAGAACAAAAACTATAAGAGAATTGCTAGGAAATGTGAAAGTTCTTTTGAAGAAGTTGACCATTAATAATAATAATCATATGCCAATAAAAAGCTAAAAATGTCACCTTCATCACAGGATTTAGCTAACCGAATCCCTATATAATAGTTTAATACATAAAATTTTTCCTTTTTGCATAAACAACTGTGTCTCTTGGCAGTGATGGTTCAATAGAAGGCAGTATAAGAACTCCCATGTTCAGTCCCTGGGTATGCAACAGCAGTGGGAACAGCAGTGAGCATCACCCCACTGTCCTTGGACAGTACTTACGGTCATTGCAGAGAGGCCCACTGAAGGAGGTCATGCTGCAGTCACAGCTGAAGCCGTCCCATTGCTGCAAGCACACGCCCTGATTGGAACACGAGTCCTCTTGACAGGTCGTGCTAGGACCTACGAAACATTCCAAAAGAAACTTGGGTTCTTTAAAAACACACAGTATTTTGTATATTAACTAGATCACATATAGTAGTTGCCAACACCTCAAATTACAGGTCCAAACTAATTTTGAAAGTTATTGTTTACACACCTGAATTAAGAACTAAGAGGCTGTAACACAAAGGTTTTTCTTAAGTTTCAAGAATAGGAAAATATACATTGTATTAATGAACTAAACTAACAAACGGTAAAAGCAAGTACATAATTTCTAGTATGATCATGGTAGCAGGTAATGTTATTCTCTCATCAATAATTCTGTCAACATATTGTTTTCAGGAAATGAATGGATCTCCTTAACTTCAGACCAATGAATAAAGACATCATGAGAAATGGAGATTATAACTTCATGAAATTGAGGTAAAGACTGGCAAAATAACCAAAGTGAGTTATGCAAAAATGCCCAAGAAGTTCCAGAAGCTTTCCTGGCATGAACTATGGGAACAGTTATGACTGCTGTGCATTTTAGATAGGTATGTTGGCAAGTATCGATTCACATGCTTTAACGATTGCATGCAATTAAACATAAAATGAAAACCTCCATAGAAACGGCATGCCCCCACTGAACATACAAGTAAAAAGAATGCTAGTCTGTTTCTCAAGAGTCATAGGCAGAACACTGAAAAACAAACAACTAAAAAAGTATGATCAAAGCACTAAAGGCAATCACTATACAAACATATTCAAGACTGAAAGCCTTGATGCAAACTATGCTCCAAAATGAGGTTCTTGTACAATGTTCAAGAATGAAAAAAAATGAAATCTAAACCCAAATAACAGTTACTGCAGGAATGTAATAAATGTTATTTTAGGGTTTCCACTGTGTGGTGTGGGGTTTCAGTCTTGTTTTATACATACAGGGCTATCTACCTTGCAAGTCAGCTTTCATCAATGCAACTTTGTCAGCAAAATAAAAAAAAAGCAAAATATATTAAATGTTAGTAAGCAATACTGAAATGGGGCAAACACAGAAGAACGTTCAGATTCAAAAAAGCATGCTGCTGTAAACGGGGAAAATGCTATGAACAGCAAACAAATTAAATCTAACAGCCATAAATCTTAAGAGAAGCAAAAAATGAGAAAGCAGTAATTTATTAGAAATTTACTGTATATGTGTATATATACAAGTATAATGGTTAATTGAGCCAATGACATGTAATGAAGGAAAATTAAAAAGGCGTTGGTAATTTTTCCTCTCCTGGATAGATATGAATGCCTTACCAAGTGACTGTGTTGCTTATTTGAACATGCAGTACCATTTGTCATGTGCACACATAGTATAGACTATGGTCATTAGCAAAGAAATTACCCATTTCTATGTTCCTCCCTCTGGAACTTTTATTTTTCTCTTTCAATTAGAGTTTAAAACTGCAATGCTAGCCATTTGCTGCTAACAGCTGGACATTATGGTGACACCGAACGACCAATATATATCATTTAAGTGGAGGAAAGTAGTAAGGATGGAAGAAACAAACTGCTACATAGTTTCCATAAATCCTGTAGATTTCACTGTGGAGAACTCATCCTTGCTCTTACCAGTAGGGTGTAAACCACTGAAGGATCTTAAAGTGTCTATACCTTCAGAATGGTCCTCAGCTCTGACAAACTGTCCTGTGAATAATTATTACAGTAACATCTGACCAGTACAACTTAGTAAGGGGTGGAAAGAGAGCACATTCCTCCTAAACAGCTTTAAAGTATAAATAAAAGATATTTTCTAGTAAACAAAATTGTAGGGTTTTGAGAATATATAGAAGTACACAGTAGTCTAATTAGGTGCTGAGTGTGCCAGACTAGGAGGTACTGAATTTATAACCCCAGTAACTCAGAATTATCTATAATTAGCATTTGTATAAATTGATGTTTTTCAGAAAATGGCTTTTAAATATGCAGTTTATTTCTATGACAACTTCCTCAGTAAAGCTATTCCTCATAATAAGTTACTGAATTTACTCCAGCCTATGTGAATTTTCACAAACTTAAAAACATAATATTATACATCTTCATAGTATAATTGCCAATGTAAGAGTGATTAAAAACAATAATAGTTTTTAAAATAGTAGCAGTGGTAGTAATCTCCCAGGGCCACAAGACATGAAAGCTTTTATTGTTCAAACCTATATGAGACAGATGATCTCCTGATCTTTATATTGTCCTAAATACTGAATATAATTCATATTTATTTTTTAAAATAAAAACTCTCAAAACATTCTTCCTTGGCCTAGTCCTTCCAGTGATGAGCAGGAGGGGTGGTGAGTGTCTCACTGGCACAAGAAGCTGCTTTACCAATTACCTGCACAGAAGGTAAGAGCAGCAGCAAAAATTGATGAAAACTCAGTTTTTGTATTTGTTTTTCAAAAATCATCAAGAAATGCAACTTTTAAACAAGGTGAAACTCTATAAAGAGGAAAACTACAATCCTAGAAATCACCCCCATTATAGGGCGGAATTCCTGTCAAACCTCTATGTGAGCATGAAGACATGCTTTATTTTTATTACTGTTTTCATTAGCATGGCAGTCTTTCCATATTCAGGTGTTACCAGAGAATACACACCTTGCCTGACAAAACACAGTTTTCATGGTACGCCCCTTCTAAAACAATACTTAAACACTGACAGGCATTTGTACAAGACAGAGGCTTCAATTTATTTTCCCTTAGTTACATAATGTTCCTTTCATTTTATTACCGACTAAAAGTGGGAACAGGCCAAAGGATATTTGTATTGGGTGAATTTTTTAAAGGATAGTATGAAAGGAAAAGGAAAACAGTGGAAAAACCATTATATGTGAAAGTCGAAGGGACAGCGGTAGACATAGGTCAGATTTCTGGGCTTTCAAGGAAGGTAAACTTGGGCTTGAAACTTGCATCATCTACTTATTGGTGAGCAAACTCAGGGATGTCACTTTACTTTTCTGGGGCTCAGTTACCGACTTAGAGTACAGGCAGTACCTAACTTACAGTGTTCTGAGGATTGAATAATATGGCATATGCCAACTTACAGGTGCCACTGCTGAAGCAACAATGGCAGTCATATTTACATAGGACAGTATTTCTATCACTTATAAAGTAGTTCAGGGCTCAGTGCGATGGGTCCGCAAAAGGGTGGTGAAAATTTTCACTGTGTGCAGAAAAGTTACTTTGACTCTACTGATCTTGTTTATAGGTAGGTTATTAGAGTCTTTTTGTCTGTTATATTAGCAAGAAAAAGTCATCCAAGACAGTAATTGTCAGAGCCAGGGGTATATAGCATGAGTACCACTTGCACTTCCTAGACATAAATTCTAGGTCCTTGTCCCAGACCTGCGAAGTCAAAAGCCCTGGTTGTGGTATGCAGCAATGTGGGTTTTAGCAGTGTTTCAGGAGATTCTGATAAAGGCTAAAGTTCAAGAAATATTAATTTAAAATGGCTCTGACAGTGTCAGGTCCCCTCACTAGGAGCGATGTGTTTTGTAAGTAAAATCAACTATTACCCATTGAAGTACACTGACAATAAAATGTAGCAAGTGATTATTGAGGGAAGGTCAAAGACCATTTTTGCATGCCTGGACCTTAGAGATTTGTGGGACTTTTGGATAGGAATGACAGGAAATCTTGATGAGATATTACTTGGCTATGTAGAACTTACACTATTTCTATTAATACAGAAATTAAGTGAGTCCAAAGTGATTTAGAGGTAGCTTTCTTGAGATATCAGCTGTCTACTGTTCAGTTGCTAACCCTAAAGAAATGTGAATCACATCGATTAGACCTATGACAGGTACATCTAAGATTATTCCTAGAAAACTTCCAGGGTAGAGCTAATCATGAATTAAATGCTGTTAACCTTGGTATTGTGATGAGTCAGGGAAGTATCAGTGCAGAAAGGCAGGAGCAGGGTAATGTCCTAAGATGAATGAAAAAGGGATGGGAAGAGGTAAAGCTCAGATATTTAAAACTTCACATGTAAGGCAATGAAAGAATTCAGCACCATAATCCACTGAATGAGTTCAAATTTATGAATCGCAGTTTGAGGCTACCCAAGGGGACATGTAATAAATCATAACAAGCAAATTGCTTATGAGATGAGGTTGGAAAGTGCTGGCAAGCAGCATTATCACAAATACTCTCTGCACTTACATCAGGCTGCCATTTACCTTTCCATCCATCCACTCACTACATGATAGTCAGGCACGAGGACCCTGCATATTTATTTTCTACATTGTGGATATTTAGCTGTGGGTATGTCTGTCTGCCCACCTCATTTCTTACAGTTCAGTAAACACCAGGCAACTTGTAGAAAGTATTACTTTTAAAAAGATTTTCCAGAAAAGGTTTTAGTATCTTTTCCTTAAAAACTAAATAAATACATATATATTCAAGCTAGTTAGATCATTTCCAAGAACTAGAGTTATGTTCCACAGTCTTATAACCATCTACTAGAGAACATTTATTCACTTAACGATTTTGTTTCCTTTACTAAACTGATAGGAGGGAGCACATAATTTTCTCTTTGTTTTACAAAAGTATGATATTAGGATTTGAAATAAAGAGAATAAATATGACAATAACTTTAAAGTGAATTCAATAATAAATTTCATTAGTAAGTTTATCTTCCTGTATTATTTTTGTAAAGTTTGAGTTTCATCTAACTTTTCAGAGAAACAGATGCTTCAGAGAGAGAGAAAAATGTATTTTCAAATTAAAAAGTCCATGTAGTTAAGTATCTGCTAAATATAATGTCAATATTTTGTCTGAGCAGAAATGAGTCATCATCTTCTGGGGGACAAGAATTCACATTTGTTTCTTCTTCTCCTACATAAAAGTTCCTTATGAATCAAAAATTTTCAAAATAGACCAAACTATCCAACAGTAAAGGAAAAGCAACAATATATCCAGAACCATACAACTTGTGATGATGTGATTAAATTGCCTTTAATGAAGGAGAAATGGCTCAAATAATCAAGGTGTTGAAGTGAAAATTATCTGAAATAAACATAAGTATCAAAAATATTTCTCTATATTCTGAATAACTGCTAGGAAGACAGCAATATGCAATGTACTCATTACTGTAACTCTTCTACTAACCTGTTTTGAAACTCTCATTTTTTTTTTCTCTTTAAAAAAAAAAAAAGACAACTCCTATAGATCTTGGACTGGTAGAAAGTCCACAACAATGAAAGGTGCTTGAATGCAGTTCTGAAGTGAGGAGTATTAGCCTTGCATCATATATGAACCTACTTTTGCCAAAACAGGTAGTATAATGGATTCTTACTAACTGTCAGGCACATGTAAACCAAAAAGTGATTTGAAAATGAGGGAGAGGATTTATTTTTATTTCATATCACATTGACTGCAGATTTTAAATAATGGGCCCAAATGGCTAAAGCTGCATAAATACATTAAAAGGTGTGTCTATGTAGGGCTATGAAACATACTGCAGAACTCACAAACGCACACACATATGCGCACATGTACACACACACACACACACACACACAGTGGATCACAGGGTGTAAAGAAACCAAAAAGAGCAGGATCCGCAGATACAGCGCCCGCTGTGCAGGAGGCCTGCGTATTAGCCTGCAAACAACTCGAATTTGTGGGACGAAAAGTACAAAACATGAGGAAGGATTTTTAGCTCTACCACGGGAGTTCAAACTGTGAGTGGAATCTTGCTAGGTAGCGAGACTGGTTCTTACTTGTAGGTGGGATTAGGACTTTTTATAAGGCGATTATAAAGACTTAGTACCTTCACATCCCCTCTCAATCTGTCCATTGCAGAAAAGAGCGTCTGAGATGAGGTCCGGGAGTCGTCCATTTAAGTCAACAGATGCCAGGCAGCCTTGAAAGCCCTCCTTGGCATGGACGAGTTTTGGCAAGGATTTGTAGGTCTCTTTAGCCACTCCTCCTATATATAGGTCACCTGTGGGAAGACCAATCCATATTACAAAAGGAGCATCCCATTGCTTTTAAACACACAGTAAGATGGAAGAGAAAGGAGGGAGGTTTATTTTTTATTAAATTAATAAAAGATTAAATGTATGAATCATTGTTTTTCCTTAAAGTGTAAAATATTAGAAATGTTTGAATAATACATTAATCCTAAAAGAAATTCTAGAAAATGGAACACAATTGGTCAGGCATGCCTATAATTCCCAGCACTTGGGAGGCTGAGACAGTCAAGGTCAGCCTGGGATACATAGTGAGTTCAAAGCCAGAACCAGATAGCTAGACGCTGTCTCAAAAGAAAAGAAAGAAAGAAAGAAAGAAAGAAAGAAAGAAAGAAAGAAAGAAAGAAAGAAAGAAGAAAGAAAGAAAGAAAATGGAAATCAAACCCCAGTTATTTACCAACTGAATTATCTCTGCTCATTAGTATCCTCACTTTCAAAATAGGATAAAAAAAAATCCTATCCTGTAGGGTTACTGTGAGGATTAAGTGGGATAACATACAGGAAACATCATCAGAAAGAAAATACATAGCAGTCATTCAGTCAATAGACTTTCTTACTACGTTTACCTTCTTCTTAGAGAATTTGGGACTTTCGGTTAATCAGAAGTTCAAGTTCTCTAGTGGCTAAAGTTGTCCTTCTAATTATGTGTAAGCCCAGTATACTAGTTTGTATATCTTTTTCCCATAAAAGTCCATATATACCTGGAGATTATGGCCTTTGGGCATTTCCTTTTTAAATAACATCACTTCTAGCTCTTAATGTTGGTTTAGCATTTTTCTTTTTAATTACTTACCAATTTACTTTTTACTATTTCCTTGCAGGTTCCAATACAACATTTTGCTTAGCTTTGTCATTTGTAAGTCTCTAGCTCAGGATTCGCCAGCTTTATGGTTTACCAATTTAAAAAAAAATATAATTCATTCTTGATTCTCTCTCTTCTCCTATCTCTTCACTGTATTTGAACAGCATTCAGTAGGTGTAATTACTAGACTCTAGCAAACAATTAGTGTAAGATGGTAACTTCAAAGTTCCACAAAATGCTACTGCTGTTCACAAGTTGTGGTGACATATGCTTTTCAGGCATTTCTTCAACTTTTCATTGCGATGTGTATCTACTCTCTCCTATTAATCATTCTTTACAAATTTATGTCACTTGGCATGTATTTTCCCCCTTAGCACAAAACCTCAGCATTTCTCATGCTCACCTGGACCCATTATGTTGTCTGCATGAGATATGGAAAAAGAACGAATTGATATGCATATTACTTGTTGATATATGAGTACAAAGTCCTTGGTCTTTGACCCAGAAATCTCTGTTTTGCCAGCACTCAGGAAGCTAACTTCTTTGTGCATAAGCAGGGTAGGACCGAACCACAAGCCTAACATTCCTGAATAGTATCTGTGAGAGTACTGAAAGAGAAAGAAGAATCACAGGGCTTTATCAGTATCATTTAGTGTTACATAATGGGTACGTGGTCCCTTAACCTACCATCCAAAGCTGTATTATTCTAGGATGTCATTGACCCTCTAGAATGTTAATGTAGCAGATGTTGCTATTTCCCCCATCTCAAATAAATAAAATGAAGGTTTACTGACTACCAACCATCATCCTTAATCTTAAAAGATAGCATGTTTTTGGTCTGGGTCCTATTTTTGAAATAACATCTGATTTTTTTTCCCCATATTTCCATTCTCTTTTGGTTTTCCTCTCACTTAACTTCTAAGCCATTGTATTTTACTTGCCTCAGAGAATGGTGATGAATCATGAAGCTATAAAATTAGCTTTCTGTCTGAGTCTTAAAAGTCTAGACTTTTAAGGAGGAATAAAACAGGCAAAACATGTAGGCATTTACATGAGGGGAGTAAACTTTGGGGCACCCTGTTTGCACAAGCAGAAGACAAACTGGAGGAGCACAGCAGTCACTGATGAGTCCCAAAAAGAGGGCATAGTTTTGTAACTTAAAAGCCAAACCTTGGTGGTGTCATACCTGGAGGCATGGGGAGTTGATGGAGCTGTGTGTGCATCTGCTCAGGTGAACCAAAGGCAACAGGGCTTCTTAAGAACTGACTGTGTAGTAGGGCCAGACTTGCTGGGAGCAGACACTGTCGCTTCCACTGTGGTGAGGGAGCCACAGATCAATTTCCAAATGCCCCAGAAACAGTAGAAAAAAATCTGACTTGAAGAGGTCATGTGTACAAGAGCAAAAAGGCTGGGTAGCAATTCAGTAGACACCTGAATTATGAATATAGAGGGCTTGAGAACCACTTCCCTGCTCCCTCCTTTTACCTCCTCAAAAAACTGGTGCAGTGGAAACTTCTACCCCCCACTGCCAGTAATTTAGACTTAACTCCAGGGAAAGGAGGGAACTAAAATTGCCTGAGATTATATTTTCACTAACTCAAAGAATCAGAGTTCAAACTGGAAACCAAAGTGAATTACAGAAAGAAAAAAAGAGAATGTCAGCTAAGATGTATACTTTTACTTGTCAAATACCAATTCAGCTATGTGCTCCCTATATTCATTTGTTTAACTAAAATTGTTTAAAAATTTTTTTTAGTTCTGTTCTTCCAGGCCTAAGGAATGTAACTTCAGAGAATGATGAGAATTGAATGAAGAACTCTTAGCACTGCCTCAAGCTTCTCCAATGTGGAAACCAGTATTAAAAATTATATATGAAATGCTAAGTATTTGATTGCCAGTCTTCCTCTTTCTCACTGCAAGTTACTGGAGGACACAGATTAAGTCTATTCTCCCACAGTGTCTAGTATCAGGCTCTAAAGACAATAGGAACTCAATAAATATTGCCATCCACTTGATAGATTGAGGTCATAATAAAAAGAGAAGAAGGAAAAGGATGATGCTAAGGTATCCCTTGGAGAGAGTGCTAATTGTGAAATGAATTTCCTTCCTTCTCTCCACTTCCTGTCTTAGTAGCCTAAATAGTTGCTTGACAACTTTTTAGAGCTTATTGAAGAGAACTAGTAATCTTCCCTGTGTGTTACTAAAGAGCAGAAAACATCAATTCAAGCAATGCAGGATGCAAACCTCAACGAGCATACCAAGCAGACGAGTTTGGCTTTGTAAGTAGGGAACTCGTTTCCACATTCATTACTGAAGCAGCACTTATCAGCGCTATGTACTATGGTCTTTGTAAAGCTTTCTGCGCTCTTCACGTAGCAGATAGTGTCTCAAGTCCCTCGGTGGGTTGCCATAGAAGGACAAGAAAGGAAACTCGTAAGTGGTCTCAGCCCTATGTGCCATTATCATCTCATCAAAAATGTAGCTCTCCTTTTGATTTTTGGAGTGATTGAAGGAAAACGACCCATTAGTGCTAATGGGCCCTTGCCGGTGAAGTCCTGAGCAAAGGAAGGTAGATAAGCTTGCTTAGTGACTCTGTGAATGAAAAACCACACGAACGTTCATTAAAAGCCAAGTTTCGTGTACTGTTGAAGCTTGCCTGTTACCCCTTTTTAAGTAGACCATAGATAGAACTGATGAGCAAAAGGCAGAATTAGGGCATTTTTGGCCAAGGATGCACAGAACATGTATGAAGTAGGGGCACCTCAAATATTTGGCGGATGGGTTTCTTAAAATCTCAATGATAACCTTATGTCTAGCACTAACTGTACATAAGTACTGTCTTCCCCGCAGAGTTATCTGCCAGTAATTGGAGGTGATATCACAAGGGTGTGTCTCCCAGAAGTTGCGCAGTAATGAGTAGGGAATCGTATGCAAGCTTTTTAGTTTCATCTGGCTATGAACTCTGGTTGTGCAACTTGCTGGCTGTCATGGTGCAGAATCACTTTGAAAATCAGATTCTGTCTGTAAAGTGAAGTTAACAAGGCCAAACTTGTGAGGCCATCAAGGTAGCAGGAAATGTGTGTAAAACATTGTACAGCACACACTGGACACCTGGCTGTCAATACTATGGCTGTGTCCATGTTTCTGGGTAGAATGACATGTCCACAGTGTATGCCACTGTATGTCGACTATTCTGAGAAATGCAGAAGCATGTTAAGTCCAGTTTGTCCTCAAGATTAAATGTCGAATTTCCAAACTTCCCAAGACACTAATTTGATTTGATTTGATTTGATTTGATTTGATTTGATTTGATTCACATTTGTCTGCTTTCAATGTGTCTCGCCCCATATTATCAGTAGCTCCTTCATGACACACTTAATTTGAAACCCATTAAACCTGGTAACAAAAATAGTAATGGTGGTTGATAAATTTCTTATAATTTGATACAAAAAGATGAAGAGATTTTCAAAAGTTCTATGAATCCCATGGACCAATTTCTAGCATCAAGCTAAATAAGTCCTAGAATGTCAGAGAAATAAAAGGCTTCTGTGGCTGTAAGAAGGAGCAAGACCAGAAGACAGTATAAGACACACTACTCTGTGCCACAGTTAAGTGTAAGTGCCATTCAGTGACAACAGCACAGACCATGAGCTTCTAGGAATGGCCAAACAGAACTGGAAGAGTATTCAGTTATTTAAATAAAATCGGAAAAGTAAATCCAAGAGAAGAGTGTGAGTAGAAACCAGTAGAAAATGATAGAATGTGTGACTACTGCTGGGAACAGAGAGAGGAACGGTAAGTCCCTGAAGAAACGTCAGACAGGCTGTGAGAGTGGGGAATTTAAATCAGTAAAGACTTAGAGAAGAAATGAGATTGTATCTAACGTTAAAGGCACGGAATTTGATACAAGGGTGCTGTACGGGACCGATCCACTGTTGTGAACCTCTTAGGGCTTAAGGGAACAGAGATTGAGGCTTGAGCATTACTTTGGCTTGAGCCATTGACCTAAAGGAGATGAGTAAGTGCTGCAAAAGGGTTTTTTTTTTCCTGAAACAGGGAGCACGCGGCAATTAAAGCAAAGGCTCCCAGCTCACCTTACAGCAGCAGAATGCAACTGTCAAGCCATAATCAGCTCTCTGACTCAGCTTTCCTGTTTATTCATATGTACTTTTTTGTCCCTCTTAAACATCTCATTTTCACTTTGATTATTTTATAAAAAGCATACATATAAAGGAAAATTACAAGTACTCTGTAGATTGGGATCGCAAAGACTCTGGAAACTTTGTTTAAGAGGCAGTGTTAAGTGGCAGTGTTTCTTCACATTTATTAAAGGAGGAAGAAAACAGAAGGCTAGGGAAAAACAGGCTCTGCAAAGCCAGTTTAGGGTTGAGAAAAAAATAAAAATAAAAATACACCTTCCAGGCTAGGGTGGTCTGCAGAGAAGAGGTATGACAGCCTACACAAACCCTTAAAGTGGTATTTTAGGAAAAAAGATGAAGTCATACTCCTTTAGCTGGACTGCAGAAAGTACACATTTATATGCTTCGTTTGGAGATGGTTGGACCTCAGAAAAATTCTGACTGGCTGATAGAATTAGTATTGTCTCCCCAGGTTCCTTTTCAAGCATATTCTATAGAAAGGTTGCTTCGCTGCAAGGAACAGTCAACCTCTTCCCCCAAATTTATATCATTATTTTTAGTTTTAATCATGCATTGCACAGCTATGCAGAAATATCTGAAAGTCAGATCTCATCCAGATATAATAAAAACCATTCTTTTGTGAGGCAAAAATGGAATCTAAATCTTTGTATAAAAGATAGATCCCATTAGAAGAAAATCATCTATAATCCTTGGGGAACAAACACTCATTTATTTATTTTTTTTTTCCTTGAGAAAAAGCCTCAGTTCTTTTCTTTGTGACTGCTTAAATAAATCAAAGTACTGAGAGCAAAATCAGGTGAAGTTGAAATTGATCGTGTTTCTCTAACATGTTTGTGCTTAGGAATAGACGAATGGAACCTTTATAACAAACCTCACACAGAATTGAATAACAAAAACTATCCAAGATCATATCATATCAGAGCATACCAAATATTCAAGATTGAGGCTGAAAGGGCAATTACAGTAGATAAATTTAGTTCTCAGATATAATATTTATGTCTCTAATAGGTCTCTATGACATAAACGCTAATTTTAGGAAGTCTTTGTTGAAGATATATTCCATAGCCACCAGTATGATTTGTTACTTAATCTACAATTTAAAAAATCTCTCATGAGGAATAAAGAGTTTAATCATAGAAGAACCAATTTTGGTCCTATAAGAAACACAGTATTTAAAACCCCTTATTTTCAGGTTTTCCCTGGAGTCTTGGTTACACCTAAAACCAAACTATAATTGTAACACTCAGTGGGAAACTGCTTCTAGACTTCCCTGCTTCCCAGCAGTCACATTTCTAGATGATCTCTTTCCCAGAATGAACTCTGAGAATCATTCCATATCTCATAACTTACATTCAAACTACTGCCAGGGGCTGAAGACTTAACTTTGCCAATACTTCTGACACTCGTCTCTCCACAGCTGTTCTCATTTCTCCTTCTTGTCTACATTCTCTCTTTTACTCAAGAAAGCATTACTTTCTGCCCCTATCTCTATTTAGCCTCTTTATCAATACTACCTCAGGTTTCCTGCTCTGTTCTAGCATCTCCAGTATGTCTCTCTGTCATCTAAATAAAAACTTAGGCTCAGTAGTTTTCAAAATTTTGAACTATTCCTTTGTCAGAATGCTTTGCTAAATGTTGAACCATCTTCCCCCCAATAATATTGACTAGGCAGAGGTGGATTGCAACATTCTCTCCTTGTAGTCTCACTTTTAGTCAAATTATAGTAATTATCATTTCTCCAATTCCAATTTTTAAACTGCTCCATCGTTGTTTATAATACGTATTTCTTGCATCACAAATGTGTTTCCTGTTCTAACGTTGCCTTCAAAATTCTATCCATTTTGGGGGGGGCTTACCTCAAAGTATACTTTGGTAGTATATACATGTTTCCTCTAGTATTAGATAAATATATTTGAATCCTCATAAAAATATAAGCCTCTTTGCTGACAAGTATTTTTTATTATTTTGTGTATGTGTGTATGTAGATAACTTTTCTCCTTGCCACTTCATAAATTTTTGCAAGAAATGATCAAGATGTAGGAAATTTTATATTCTTATGATCACTTAGTAGTCATTCATTATTTTTGGACTCCCTGGAACAAAGCTTTACTAGTTCATATTCAATACATAATCATTTAAACAACAAGATATATTGAAAATATCATGGGTACAGCATTCATACTTGACCCATTTCCTTTCACCTGGAAATACAAAATAAAACTAATCCTGGAGAAGGGAATTTTTCTTCTACCAATCTCTGTCTTGAACTCTGAGATGAAGCCATCTAGCAGTCTTGGAGTCTGCAGTGTGATGTCATTTTTTTTCATTCACACAGTGGCATTTGACAGAGTAATTCAGGAGCATTTTTAATGGATACACATTGAGTTTATCTACAAAGAGAAGCAGAGAGATAGAGAAGGAAGTACCAAAGCAGTCTGGGTTATTAATGCACAGTAATGAAAGCCTAATTGTGAGTCTTCCAGTTAAAATAAGGGCAAAACTGGGTAGAAGATTCAACTTGATCCTGAGCTGGCTTTCTCTCTGATTCTATTTCTGGCTACCTTTTCATTCTCCGACCTGCTTCATGTATAACTATGACCTCAGTCACGCAGCCTCCATAGGCACAGTTCCCGCTGTGGATCTCTCTCTGCTCAGACTGGTCCACACTTCCCTGTGCGCTCACAAAGAAACGCTCGCATCCGCGTCAGTACAGAGCACTATGACCCCTGATGTCCTGCCCCAGTGCATTCGCTGATCTTCATCTGCACTCCCGGCTGCTTTGTGGATGTCTTATTCTGTCTGGTCTGTGAGCCACTGAGCACGCCTAGGGTTACAGTCTTTCTCTGTCAAGCTTCTAGCCCTTTCTCCTCAGTGATATCACCCCAGTCAGCACCAGAAGAGACAGCTTTGCCTCTAGCATTGCAGAAATAACTGACACGTGCATAATGCCTTCAGTTTTACTGAGCACCTGTACATGCACCCACTCTTTGGTTTCGCTTGGTGAACTACAAGGAGTGTAATGCTTGTCGGATAGATGCTACAGATGAAGAAATTGTGATTCAAAACAATAACACTAGGAAATAGGATTTGAATAAAAACTGAGGTCTTTTGAAACTATCATCATTTTGACTTAACCAACACCATGTTACACACTGTACACTCCAAGTAGAAAGTGGGCATTTTCCATAACTCTGATACTGCAAAATATAAGAAAGGTTAGAGAGCTGTGGCCAGTGGAGAAAAATAACAGGAATAACAGGAGTCTCAGCAAGTTAAAGGACTGCCAGAACCATAAGAGACTCATCTGCATGCTGAGTAATCTTATTAAAAAGTTAATTTGCTTCTATAATGGTAAATATTAGATGTCAAAATTCTGATGAGTGGATAGAATTCACATGACAATAAATTTGATCTTTAGATACGGCAGTTCTTTTTCAAATGCCTTTTCAAAGAGATAAATTGGACACCCACATGCAACCCTGACCCAACCTAATGCTACTGCCTCTTTGGGAACTATGTAGGGGACATCAGCAAGGTTTGCGCTCGGTCAGACCTTAACATTTTCCTGCAGACAGTCTTTGGGAATTAGTATTTTCATTGTTCTATGGACACAATAGAGAATGCTTTCTGTTCTGAAGTTCTGTTTCTGGCTAGAATTTTAGAATAAAATTGCCCAAAGGAGGAAGAATTTTTTTAAAAATTATGATTCTAAAATATACGACAGGAAGACAGATTTTGTTTGTGTGTTTAGCCAACAGACTGTGCGGCAAACCTGGTGGGCATGCTAAATGGGAAGTAATGCAATGAAATTGCTATGGAGGTACATGTGGTAATCTGTCTTCTTTTAAATCCACTCTATGCCAGTGACACTGTGGCAGATGGGGTGTGAGTTCAGGCATATAAATTCATACCAAGCTAACTTCATCTCAAATTACCTGTAAATTTTCAAATCACCGGTTAGTGAAAACCAGGTACAGATCTTTTGAATTTGTTCTGTTTTGTCCCATCACAGTAATCCTGTCATGTAATCCTCTCACTTGGTGCTCCATCTTCCTGTCACTGTGTGATACTCTCTGGGACTGCATACGGCACAGGAGGGCTTCTCCATGTCACACACCTTGTTACAATTTCCACAAACAGAGTATCTTGGGGCAGATGTTTTGACACCTGCCTTCCACTGACCCTGACAGGAATCTTTCACTACAGTCAAGGATTGGCTCAGTCTCACAGGTGAGCAGAACGTCCTAAAGGCAAACCACTCGCCCACGTCAGAACAACCAATACAAGCAGGAAAATGCTGGCACCTCAACGTCAGGCTTCCCAAGCTCTGTCTTTGCCCACTGCAGAGTACTCTTTCCTAGTTTTGTGAAAAATGCCCTCAGAGATAGGAATAGAATAGAGGAGTTTAAAAATAGCTGCTTTGAAAGCAACAGAGACTTTTAACTGGAGGACCACGTAACAGGACTCATGTAAACCTGTTGTTTTTCTGAGTTTTTGTGTTGCACTATACAACAGTTAAGTTTTCTTTCTTTTCTGAAATATCTTTCTTTATTTGAGAGAAATTTTATTTTGCTACAAAATAACTGAAAATTTAGTTTGAGTATGGCATACCTAGTGGTATACAGAGCAAGCATAAAAGAACACCTGGAATATTGGTCTCCTTAATACAGATCAAGAAATGAGACCTCCTTTCACTTTAGACTTATAAGATAAAAGTGATCAAAGCTACCAATGGCTTTCTAGATAGCAGTTTGAAAGAACAAAGTGTGAAATTCACACACACACACACACACACACACACACAAACATACATTAAATCAAAAACATAAACAAAATACAAGAAAATTTTATGACACTGAAGAAGAGCTTCTCATATATTACAGGCATAAGAGTGTTAAACAGGAAGTTAAACACAAGCCAGCCCGGACACAGGTGGCCAGGGTGACATGAAAAGCAAAGATGTTACCTTCCTCCCTTCATTTTCCTTATCATTAGTTATAAATAAAATCCAAACAAGCTTATGGTTTCAAGCCATGGCCCAACAAGAGGAAAGAGTCTCTGCTCATGCTGGTAAGGTCCGGGTTCACACAAAGCCCAAAACACAGGCGAGGGGTTGGAAAAAAAAAAAAAATCCTTGAAGTCTCAAAACAAACAGACACATTCCATCTAAACAGTAGATGGAAACCTTCTTCCTTTTGAGCTTGGTCAGAACAGCCCCATTTTTCTTATAAAATATAATGACCTTGGCGGAAGGAAAAGATAGTCCTGGAAGACCCACTTAATCAGATGAAGGTAGCCCGTGCCCTAATTCAGTGGCATCTGCCATCTTGGTACGTCACACTCTAAGGTGTATCTCTCCATTTATCTCTCTGTAAACTGATCCCCTCACAATGGACCGTCACCACTCTACAGCCTGTCTGTGTGCCTTGTTTCACCTCTTTCCTCAAAGATACAAAGAACCAAGAAGCACCACAGATTCCTTCTGGTGCAAAGACCCAGTTTCTCAATGACAACAGTCAAATAAAGCTCTTCTTTTTTCCTTAAGTATATGAAATTATATATACACTTTTTTTCTGAAAAGGAATTCCTTCTGGGCCCGAAAGTAGGATAGTCATAATAAGATCATCAAATTCTATGGAATAAAGGCATATCTTATGGGGTGACTTCAAATACTTTCTTTTTTCACCACGTAAACACTTTAGCGCAAAGGTCCCTCCTCAAGGGCAGAAAGATGAGGACTTGCTGTAAAGGATGTGTGATGAGGGCGCCAGTCCATAAACAGCCTGTTGTGAGAACTAACATTCACTCAACCAAGAACTGTGTATCTGCTTGGGCCTGTTCCAAGCAGCCATAAATGCAATGTACAAATGCTCCATAGAATACTTAGAACAATTTAGCAATTAAAATAGTAGCTGCACTGTGTGAGGAGAACTTCATGGGGTATGGAGATAGATTCTATCTATCTATCTATCTATCTGTCTATCCATTCATATTGTGCAAAACAGAGGAAAGGGAAAAAGTATGTAAAATGTGAAAGTAGAAATAAGTATTTATTTTCAAAGATCAGAAATGAAACTTTTAACACAGTCCCATGTAGTAATAATGTCAAAGTTCAAAAACCAAGTTTCGTATGGAAGACAGTGTTTCATTTTATTACATGGCACTTTTATCTGCTAAGATTAAAACAAGCATCACGTGTCACTTTACATATTCATGAAAGTCTCTTTAATATGGCTAAATATATGTCACAGCAATTATATAACATTATAGCCTGGGTTCCAATCCTGTTTCTACAACTATGAAATAGTAGCTTTTTATAAATATACAAGTCACTCATCCTTCTGATTGCTCATGCAAATGCTCATGTTAATAGCTCAATTATCTAATTGTTCTAAGGAATAAGACATCCTATTGAGAGGTAATATAACAGAATAGAAGCTCTGATCAAATTGCCAACACAATCAATAACAGTGTAAACATAACACGGACATCCAGGTGTAACACTACAAAGCAAAAGCTGAAACACTGGTCCTTGTACTTCTCAGCTACGTAAGGGTGTTAACTAGAGTCATAATGAAAGGAGAAAGAACTGTATCTGAAACTACTTTTTTTTGCAGTAGTCCAACCATCCAGTGAGTTTGGACTACTAGTCCGAAAACAGATAAGACATGGCAGCTGGGAAAACAGCTCCCAGGTGATTTCCTGGAGAATTTACTTTCTGTTCCCCACAGATTCCCTGCAGCTGGAAAATGTAGACTGCCCGCTGGTTTTCTGAGAAATCTTTCACCTTTGAGCAGCTAAATAGAAGTAGGAACACAGAATAAGCTGGACTGTTAGGGCCAAGGGGGCAAATCATGCATGGAAATTTCCTTACATTGATTATTTAAATTTTTTAAATTAAAATTGTTTCATAATGTTAAATGATTATAGAGTTTTGTCTAAACAGTGGGCACAAATATTTCCTCTAAGCCAGTGCATGGAACAAATAACATAACGCATTTTAAAAATGGATCCTCACTGTGTTCCCTCCACCAGTCTAGGGGCTGGGGATTTAGCTTAGTGGCTTAAGTGCATGCCTGGCAAGCACGAGGTTGTGAGTTCAATCCCCGGTACCAAAAAAAAAAAAAAAAAGAAACTACCCTCCACCAGTCTACAACTTCTGGATTCAGGTACTTATTCTATCTCAGGCTCCCAAGAAACAAACAACACATTTTACAGTAATGGCCTGAAATTAAAAAAGAACACTGTGGCTTGATTATGTTTAAACATGCTTCCTTAATGTAACACTTTCATACTTAAGCCCTTCTCATGTAAGATGAAGGTTGTTTATATGATCTTTGAATAAAGAACGCACAGACAGATCCAAGCCAAGAAACAGTTTCTCTCATGGAGACACTCCGTTTTGCACAGCACCCTGTTGCTATGCATGATTCATGCATATGTCTCAGCAAATACACAGATAATTATGTCTCCAGCCATCACACTCCTCAAAAATAGATGGTACCATGAATGTTAAATTTATAGATGGGAAGGTCTGTTGCGTTACAGAATTATACACTAGTAATAAATCTTACAGTGTTTGAAGTCTTTTTTCAACCCCAGATCCCCAAGAGAGATCAAAGGCGTTGTGTTGCGGGCGGGGGATATAGGGGCAGTGAGTGAGCAATGAGGGTGAGACAGGACCGGTATTAGTTCTGGCTCTGGGTGGCCTTCAAGTCTCCTGTGTCCAGAGGCAGGCTTCTGGAAGGAGACTGGATCCTGGGGGAACCGTGTTTGTTAGTGGATTAATCCACAGGTGAGGCCCTGGCTGAGTGCTAGTGGGAGGAAAGATCTGATCAGAACAAGTGGGTCACCTGGAGCATGATCAGGACAGGTGCAGCTCCCCTCCAAGTTCCTTTCCTCTCTCCCTGCTTCCTGGCCACGACTTTAACAGCTTTCTTTCACCATGACCTTTCATCACGCCTTCCTGCTTGCAGCTGCTGAATTTTGATTGAAACTTCGGAAACTCACCTCTCCTCCTTAAATCGTGGGTGTCAGGTATTGTGTCTCAGCAATGAAGAAAGTGACTAAGACTAAGACGGAGAGAGAACCTCCCACAGACCGGAAACCTGAGAACACCAGATGCACTCTCCAGGGTATGCAGGGTAGCTGCCCTACATACCTCCTGGGGAGCCCTGAGACTCCCCCCAGCTTCTTACAAGCCCTTGGGCATCAAAGTATACCTTGATAATTGCATCTTGTGGTAGAAATAAATTTCATATATAAATATTTGTGACAAGCCGGGGCTATGACAATCCCTCATAAATGATTAAACTGACAATTTTTACTGCTTGATATGACTACCATTATTGAATAGTACTATGTTTCACCTCCCTAAACCTTACCTTAGCTTAATCACCTGTAACATGAGGACCTGCAAACTAACATGAGAATTAAAGAGAAAACGCATGTAAATCGTTTACTTCATGCTCAGTAAAGGGTGGATGACAGCAAGGGAAATAGTGGTGCATCCTGCTTAAGGGCACAGATGCAAGCAAGAGTAGACTACTGCTCGTCTGACCTCAAAGTTGTCCTGAAGTACAATGCTATATTGCTTCTCATGTTATCTTTAATAAGAACCACAGTAATTAATTGCACAAGCTAAGAGCTGACTTGTAAAAACACACACACAAAATCATGTTAATGTGTTGTGAACAGGCAACCCTGATTGACCTAGTGTGGCTCTCACATAACCCAGTGTGACTCTTACATGACCCTGGAAGCAGTGTTCAGTGTGTGACAGTAATGGGCCAATAGCAGCACTGTGTCATCATGACTGCTGTCCTACCAGAAAGAGAGAGGGATTGGTTCTGGAGGCTACGGCAGAGGAAACTGTATTAAACCCATCTGACTTTGTAGTCTATTACATTTCTCACCCATGGTTCACAAAGGAGTTTTTTAGTGCAATTAGACATCAGAATTCCTTTGGATCATTCTAAGCGGGCAGAGGGGGCAGGGAGGGACAGACAGAGAGACAGAGACAGAATTATTTCATTCTTGAACTCTAACTAAACATAACAACTACCTGAAAGTAATTGTCATTCCTCTTAGGGACCCAAAATGAACACTGAAGCACTACCCAGACATCAGTGGGGCCTTGCTGTCTTTTCTAGATCTACAGGAGCCTAGGAGGAGTCCCCATAATGCCACAGAGGCCAGCAGGATACTGTCTTTCTTTCCCTGTGTTTCCTATGGATTCCTGGGAGCCCCTGACTGGGGTTTCTAGCTGTTGTATTCCAGGTACCATCTCTGTATGACCCCCCCACAATACCATCTCTGTTCCCTGCAGCAAACGATTTTGCTCGCTCAATGTTTGTCAATTTTGTCATGCAAATATTTTATTGCCACATAGTATGAAGTGTTTCACTACTTTGATGACATTAGACCTTGTCCTTGTGGTCTGTTTTAGAGCAGCGATACTGGCTTCCTGCCCACCGCTTTCTTGACTGTGGCTCTCCTTTTTCCTGCCCTCAGTTCATTGTAAAACAATCTGCTACTACCTACCTCCCTCCCTCCCTCCCTCAACCTGAGCTAGTCTAACTAGGTTTATGCTTCTTGAATCTCAACAAGTTTTGTCCAGTTTTCCCTCAATTAAAAGAGGGAGGTCTGAGAGCCATGGAAATGGAAAGTATAAACCTCGAAAGTGAAAATAGAAGACACAAACTTCATCAGTGGGACCGTGCCTTACTTGCTTTCCCAGGTGACACAGCAGCCCTTGACCAGGAAGCCCAAGCCCTAAGAAGGTAACTCTTGAACAGCAACCAGCAGCAAAATCCCATCTCTAGATGACGATGTGGACTGTGAGTACTCACCTGTCACAACGCTGCTCTGATCACCTGCAGGGACTTGTTTATCCATCATGCAAATTCCACCACTCTAAAGAGTTCAAGCCCTCTAATCACTGCCCCACTGGGACCTGATAAACTGGCTCTCTGCCCTGAAAGGCATTTGGATGCTGGATTCAGCTTTTCAGGAGAAACATTCCCATGGGAAGACCTCAACAATCCTTTTGTAGCCGTTCTAAGCCTGCAAGTCAAGACTCACAGTTCTGAACCAGTACCAGGTTACTGAGCTTCTGCAAATGGGAAAAGCTGAGGCCTTGAAGGTACAGCAGAAGCAAAGGACTGATACGTGTCCCTATGCTGACATCTCCATCTTATATCTGCACTCACCATACCACACTCTTACACAGTGAGCTCACATATGATTGGATTTCTTTGAGTGTATTTCTAGAAGCTGTCACAGTGACCAGGCAGTTGAGGCTGATATAAACAATAAAACTTGTTTTTCCTGGGCTTGTGTATAAATGTTGAGCTGGGGGATGTAATTCTGGGTATGGAACACTTGATGCATGAGTTTGGAGGTCAACTGCCTCAAGCACATTTCTCTCAGAAGCAAAAGTGTTGGTCAGACTGGACATTCTCTAAGACGTTTTCTTGCCCCAGATTTCTATAATTCCCATTGTGAGATGAGAAATCTCAAATAGAGTTAGAGGACATTGGATTTGAAAACAAAAACAAAAACTACACAATAGAAAAATTATACCCAATGTAGGAAAACTTTCCAAACAAGCTAAATGGGTGAAGAATTTTTTAAAGAATTCTTACTAGGGAATAAAGAACTTAAAATTTACTATAAAAGTGTATGCAGGTCCCAGGGCCACACGGAAGCAGAGGGAAGAACACCCAAGTCAAATGTCAGCCAGCAGCTCTCAGATAGCTGTGCAAAGAATGTGTTACTGGGTTGGAGCAGGTGAAAGTGGTATTAAAACAAACTGACAAAGGCTTTATAGTAAAGAGAACAGACAGACTGATTTCTGCAAAGCCTAGGAATTCAATGCAGATATCAAAAGAGAAACAATGGTTTCATGTCTCTAATTGTCTTTTAAGTAACTGTTCTATGATTCTTGTATAGGAACAGGAATAACAAAAATGTCATGTCTTTGACAAACTCTGAGCCTTATTGTCTTTGTTCTCTGCTATGGTAATTGTTCCAAAACGGTCTTCTTTCCCGGAGCCTCAGCCCATTTTCTGCATGGAAGCCAAAGAATAATTCCAAAGCACACAGCAAATATTACTCTCTGCTTAAAACCTTTTTATCTCCTCCTCCCCATTTTCTGGCATGACATTTTGGGCCCTGCTGAACGAGCAAACTATGATCACTTTATGCTGTGAAAATCCAGCTACTTGCTGTGGCAATGGGTAAGGCTAGCAATAGTGGGTAAAACCATGAAACTGTGTTCTAGAACAGATAGGGACAGGGCAACTCCCTGTATTAAATCCTGTTCTTTGGGGAATTAGGAAGGGAGATGAAGGGTAAATTAGACAGAGGTGAAAACACATGCAGGGACAAAAGCAATAGAGACAAGTCACAAGTCAGAAGAAGCCAAAAGCCCAGAGAGTTCCTTTAGTGGTAATGGTAAAATAGGGGCTGGAGAAGAGAGAAGGTCTCCAGGCTGTGGTGACAGTGGGGAAAGCATTAGGGTGTCAATGTGTGCAGATCGTTGGGGACAACTGAGAGGGACCCTCTGTCACATCCTTCTATGACAGTTAGAACAAAGTCCTCACCTTTGGCTTGGGCTATGTTTCTAGTCTGCATCTCTAATGGATCCTTAAAATAATCTTCTACAAATTAAAGCAGGGTTAGTACATCTCTTTCTGTTACAAACATGAACTCTGATAGAGACCTTACCTAACAGAACAGGTCCTGCCTTTCATTTTTAACATCATATTTGGCTCTGGGGCTAAGCTCAAGGTCAAACTCTTTTCTGTACATTTGCCGTTGAAGTAAATTGTCTAGGAAAGGCAAGTGGGCCGTTAGATGCCAACAGGGCTGACTATATAAACTTGGGGCAAGTCTAAACACAACAGTGCTCTTGGATAGAATCTAGTTTGGTGAAATATTTCATCAAACATTTTTCATGTAACAATATGAAAGAGCAGAAAATGGGAGAACATGCCCCCTTGACAGAGTTGGAAAAGGTAGACAGCTGGGTAACAGACTTGTCTGGCATCAGAAGAAAAGAAGGAGCAAGTCTCCAGGCCTTGGCTTAGAGACAGAGTGTGTTTGAATGAAAGGCCTCAGTTGGTGGTCTCTGATTAAGAGGCCATTTAGTGGCTTGGTAGCTGGACATTCAACAATGGGCCATTCCCTTCAAGGTGAAATTTAGGATGATAGGATGGTTAAGGAAGAGGTAGATGGTGACAAGTGACAAGACAAGATCATAAAATTACACACGCGCTCAAGGCCCTAGGGACAAAAAAACTTAGAGTTTGAGACAGAGAATAAAGGACAAAGTAACAAGGATGAACTGGATGAGCCGGTTAGACTTCCTTAGGTGGTTTTCCTGTGTGGCCACTTGAGGGCACTGTATCCTACACACCCATAAACCTTTAATTTTATCCCTAGCAAGTAAGCAATGCTCTATTTACAAAGGATAAATTTATGAGTGGTACCCATGGAAGATGGAGACCCTAAATGACCCTTAATGAATAAGCAAAACTGGCCCCCATCCAAATTCCTGGGCAACTGCAAGTATTACATACAATAACCTCACTTAAAATCTATTGCTGTTTCCTATAGTCTCAATAAATATTAGCTCCTTCCCATATATATGGACACACACAAACATATAAATTTGCCAAACACAGCAACAAGAGAAGGGACATACGGCAGAATCACAGCCTTATCTCCCTAAAGAGGTTAGGACTCAGAAGTTCCAGCATGCACGGAGATCTGTGCTAGGAAATGGCTCCAGAGAGCAAGCCATGCTGTTTCGCTCCTTGTGTGCTGAAGCTTGCACATAATAGCCAGAGGGAATAGAACACAAACAGCTGGGAAATAAAGATGAAAGCAAAACGGTGCCAGCAGGGAGAGACATACAGCCCCCTGAGAACCTGGCAGTGTCATAAAGGATAATTTGAACAAGGTCACCTGCCTACAATTCCACTTGGTGAAAGAACATCAGTCTCCTGCCCATTTATGACCATCTCTACGGGGGTTAAGGGGGGGAACAGAATGCCTGGCCCTGGCTTTCAGATTTCTGCACTAAAAATCTATGTATAAAAAGAAACAGAGCCACAGACAAAAGCACGCATTATTGTAAAGGCTAAATGTGGAATTTCAGATGTCTGAAAACAAAGAAATTCTGCTTCCCAGAACAAACGGAGCAGCCTGAGGTCATCCCCACCCACTGCCGCCACACAACTTGGTCTGTGGCCTCATGGTGCCCTCTAGTGCCTCTTTGAGGTATAGTACTGCAAGGGAAAAAAAGCCAAAAATTGTGAATCAGTCAACAAATGTGACTTCAGCGAAGAATGGATAATTGCATTGGATAATTGCAGTGAAGAATGGATGTTGCAAAATGAAAACAAAATAAAAGATTTACACAGAAATTTTTAAAATGAGTTAAAGTTGGCCCAACATAGATCTTGCACTATTTCAGGACTCTGTAGCAGAGTGCTCTCTGAAATTACTCATCCTTTGAACATCCCTCTCAAATGGGAACTGCCTCAGCTGACTGGAGGTGGAACCCAGAAGTGTGCATTTCATGAACACAGCCCTACAGTTCCGCTGTAGCTCAGCCCACTGGCCTCACCTTCAGAAGAACCTAAGATGACGGATGATGCAATGGTATCAATCAGACTGCAGGATTGATCTGATAATTATAGCACATTCTTTGAGAGTACTGATCATAAAAAAAATATACAGAGAATAAAACCATTAAGTCAAATAAGACCTTTTTCAGTCTCCCTGAATCTAGAGAGCTTCACTTAACCCCACATCACTGGGGGGCCAGGTGGGGTGGAGGAGGAAAACTCAGCTGCAATTCCTGATCCTCCGGACACCCTGCAAACATCACTACTTCAAAACCCGTCCTGGTGCTTCCAGTTTAGTTTCACTGCCAACACCACTCCAAAGCATTCTATCCTTCTCTGTCCTGTACGTGATGTCGCAACCTCAGTCTGAAGTTGAAGACTAACTTTTCGTTGTGGGCATTGTCACCCTCCTCCCAGCTCTGAACTCCACGCTTACCACAGGTTCAGGGCTCAGTAAATGCCATTTGGTTAGAGCCTGTGGCCAGACACGCCAAGGGCTGTTCTGATGGACGATGCAGGTCACATCCCATCACACCTTGGGGCTCCCTGAGGGCTGACAGCACACATGACAAGAGGGCTTTGGGCGTTTTTATTGGCCTTGGGCCACACACCCGAGTTACAAGCCAGAAACGGTGCAATTTTAGGAACTTGTTCTCACATTTGGATTTGGTTTGAAGTCTGAAAAGAACTGGTAATGTCACCAGGTGTAAAGTGATAAACATTAGTAAAGAATACAATTATTCAGTCAAGAAATTCTATCACATTAAGACTAAGGGTACATATTTTTTCACTTTTAAAATTTTAAACACGTATGCATTCTAAGGTTGCATTTTGAGCTGCTGTTGAAAACACATATGCTTTCACCACACTTAATTTAATTGTGCTTTTTAGAAAAGTAAAGGTTTCAGAATTTAGCATTTAACATCTCTCTCTCTCTCTCTCTATCTGTCTATATATATATATATATATATATATATATATATATATATATATATAATGTAATTCACAATTTTAGATATTTTTTAATCATAGGAAAAGCTTTATATTCAGAATGATGAAAGTCTATGCTTTAAGAAAAGTCAGTTGTGTAGGCTTCTGAAGTTCACAGAGGTACTCCTGCACCTACACTCTTTACCTTATCATAGCTTCCTATTACACTCACGAGTTTTTACAAATGATAAACAAACACTGGCTTCTCCAGAAACAGTACTATTAATATCCAAAAAGATCTGACTAGACCTGCTGTCTAGTGCTGTTTCTCTGTGCCCTCGTCATGTAGGGTTATGTGTGTCGACTTCAACCATTCATGGGCCATATCTTTGTCCTGGTTTTAGCCTCTAACAAGGTGCCCAGTCTTTGGGAAAGTTCAACTGCACTCTCTGACACTCTCCCACACAAACAAGGCTATCACTGTGGTGGCTCGCTCAGCCAGCAAAATCAATGTCACCAACTAACCCTTCCCTTGACAATCACCTGAGTTGGCCATGCAAACCATGGAGCCCTCCACATGGGTAGAAACCCACTCTGCTCTTTTCCAGCAATGAGTAGAAAGATAATGAGGTCTTCCTGCTACACAGAATTGCCTTTGAATTACATGCTGTGTTGTTTGCGCCTCAGCTATTAGATTTGAGGCCATATCAAGCTCTTTGAAGTTTATAAGAGGCCACTGTGAAAGGAGCAAGAAGGGCATTCCCACACGTTTTGTGTGTAGGACAAATCAAATTCCAGAATTGTAAATACATTGTGCAGTTACAGAAAGTGAAATACTTTTTTTTTCACTTTCACCTTACTTACAGTGTTTTTCTCAGGAAAAGTTTCTACTGGATTTTCTCTTTCTAGCTTCCTAACTCTCCCATGGATTTACCTTTTGAATCAAAGGGAGAGATCGCATCACACTCCTGCAAAGAGATGCACAGGGCTTTCTTTGCTCCAGGTTGGAGGAGAGAGGCCTTGCAAGAGGCTTCTGGCAGGATCCGATTGCTTCTCCCTGTAACCTCACATTTCCTACATTCAGAATAGCATGACAATAAAATGTTCTCTGGCACTTGTTGTGTTAAACAGATGGGATATAGGACATTCTCCTCAGTGAATCACAAAGGCCCATTCAAACAGAAACTTATTTTCCTCCATTCTAACATGTCCTCTAAGCATTTTGTCTTGGTAATTTGAGAAATCAAATATCAATAAGGAAAGAAAACATCTGTTAAGACCTTAACAGCTGATGAAAGTAGCATTCCTGGAGGTGGGGGGGCAGGCTCGGACTACTGTGGATCAGAGGCTTTGAACGCGGTTAGGAAAAGACACCAAGGAAGAGAAGCAATAAACTGTAAAAGAAGTTCCTTTTGCATCTGGTTGCCTTGGCAACAAATCAATGGAACCCTGCGGGGATGGATAACACTTGCAAATGTCTACTTTTCTTTATTGTATCAAAACCAGGAGTGCATTTTTCTCACTCTTCAAATTTTAATCATGCATACATTCCAAGGTGTTGCATTTTCTGAGCTGCTATTAAAAATACATGTTTTTGCCACATTAAAGGAAGAACTGAGGCTTGTGTGTTGTATTATTAATCATGCGCTGGAAATGAGATTCTGGTCAGTCTTTGTGGAAAGCCCACACTGTCCCAAAGCAAAGCTTTCTCCACAGGAGTAGAAACTGTGGTGATGCAGGTGCCTCCACTAAGCAAGTACTTACTCTTGAGGTCTAAGTTCCTGGCTCCAGCAGTGATCTGTGTCGTGATTTTTGTGTCAATTTTTACAGTATGGAGATTGCTGGTGTCCCTTGATATCATCACGTTGTGCCACTGATTGTCGTTGAGTGGTTTGTTTGAGCTCCCTTTGATGAGGTTAGCACCATTTCCCAAATCAAACACATAATGTAAGTATCTGGAGAAAAAAGGAAAGGGAGGGAAGCGTCATTGCTTTTTGAATTTGTGATGGCATTAAATCAGAGATTACCAGTAGAGACTTTCCCCCACTGAGGCAGCTCTTTCCTTGCTGAGAGCTAGTTACATAGGCGTTGGGATAGTGGGAAGTAACAAATCACCATTTCAGCAAAAGATGCGAACTTTCACTATGCCTTCCCCATTTCCACCATTCCCTCTATTCTTTTCCAACCACACTGAAAAAGCAATTCTCAGCTTCCAGTAGGTGCTTTCCTTTCTATACTTAATACCTGGTTCTGTAGGAAAAAGTTGCACTTGTGCTTCAAGACCAGATTTAGGTATCTACTCCTTCCCTGTCCCATAAGTCTTAATTTCCCTGATTCTTTGGAATATTTGTACATGGTCATTTTAGGAAACTTCTCATAGTGTTTTTCTGTTCTATTTTGTTTCACCAATAGACACCAGGATTGCATGTTGGAGAGTGCGTGCATGTGTGTGTGCGCGCGTGTGTGCGTGCGTGTGTATGTGTGTGCATGTGTGTGCACGTGTGTGTGCATGTGTGCGTGGGGGGTGTGTGCGTGCATGTATGTGTGTGTGTGTGTGCATGTGCATGTGTGTGCACGTGCATGTGCGTGCATGTGTGCGTGTGTCATGGTTGGTGGGAGTCTGAGATGTACACAGGAATGGCAAGGAAAAATTATCTAGGCTGGCACATTATCTAACTTATAAACATGCATGAATATTCACTGAGTGGATGAATAAAAGCCTAAATCAAATTTTCATTCCACTTTTAAAGTAAATTCATAAAAATTATTTTTCTATATTAGTCAAGGAATTCTAACATAGAATTAGGCCTGAAGTAAGTAAAATTGTGTGAAATTTAAGTACTCTCATATTATTTGGATTGACTATTTAATTTAGCCCACATCTGCCTAAAAACTTGTAGAAATTCTCCTGTGGAATTAAATGTGCATAGTTAAGGTGTACAGAGTTGTGTGAAATTCACGGAATGTCAGCCATAAATTAGCATTTGATGTGATTTGTACCACATATGTCAAAATGTAGATAGAAATGAGTGGATTGAACCCATATAATTAAGAATCCTAATAAATGATGTAAACAAATCCACTATTTGTCCTCCTCCTACCTCTGTTAAAGGCAGTTGAGTTTGGAAATATTACAGGTAGTCAGATGGGGTAGGCCCTTGAAGGAGCCAGTGCAAAAAATAAGATACTTTGCAATTGTGGGGGAGAGAGACACCTCAATTGTGGGCTAGACTTCAAGACAAAAGATTAAACAAATGGACCCACATACTTCCTAAGGATAAGTGCCAGGAGTTGATATTCTAAATAGGTGTCTATCACCCAGAGGAAGCTAGGAGTCACTATCTCAACCCCCTACAGGCAAAGCCACATGCTTGCTTACTAAGTGACTGGCTTCCCCATTTGTCCTCTATGTAATTAATTTTTCCTGAGCAATTAATCTTATTGGTTGGGCATAGTTCTGTCCCATCTCATGCCCACCTTGCAGTTCCCATGTTTTCTCCACCATAAACCTGTCTCATTTTATGGTTTTATTCTACAATAGTCCCTACAAAAGACAGAGTCCTTTTTAACCTGCTCAGGACCCTTTCTGTCTCTCTCAGATAAAAGCTTTCTTTCTCTCAATAAATATATTCTGCTCTTAACCTCCATTGTTCCTAAAATTCATTCTTTGATTTCAGAAAACACGAACTGTTACCAAATATCTAGTAGGTTGGGAGTTTCTTTCCCTTATATCATTTGGAGGTTTTCCACCAAGATCACTGGACAGAGGTAAGAGTTTGCTTTTGTTCATACACTCTGGACTGGGATTCATTTAGGAAACAAATTTTTATGCTTCAAAGTCTGTTATATCTTTGTCCATTGCTTATAATTGCTTATACTTTTGTCTCTTATATAGATTTATTATGTCTTTGCTCATTGCTTATAACTGCTTTTGCTTTGCCTGTCATAGTTTTGTTAAAATGATGGTATATCTAAGTTAAAACACAGGGAGCTTATAAGGTTTTGTTTTTGTATATGTTGCACTTAAACTAGTTTTAAATTTACTGGTGCTACTTGCAATAAAATGTAGCTCAGATTTAGAAAATATGCATGCTTATGAAACCTGGGACTCCTTCCACCATTTAAACAGCACTAGGCTGGTGGCCAGCCTTAAGCTTTGGAGGACAGGTTTCCCTGAGACAGACTAGCTCTGATCCTCCTCTACACTCTAGAGGAAATGTCAAGCCTGTTCTGCTTCAGTTTCCTTTATTTGACTTTACCTCTACTTATGTCCCACTTTGTACTTTCCTTTTCTGAGGCATGTAAAATCAGAAAGAACGGTAGACTATTCCAAACTTTTTCTCCTATTAAGTCCACAGAAAATGAGCATTTGCTAACACCAAAGACAGGGAAGTCACCTTCAATGAGGGACACACACCTCATCTCTGGGTCAGATGAGACATCAGAATTTTGCCCATACAGGAGAACACACATAAAAGTCATGTCCCAGCTTACTGTTCTGGGCAAGTCTCCCTGGGGCAGCTAAACCTGAGACACAGTGGAAAGAACTGACTTCTGGGTGAAACCAGAATGAGCTGTTTCCAAAAGTAACCCCCTTAGGATGCCTTCTCTCTCTCAGACAGAAACTGACTTTCTCTCAATAAATATATCTTACTCTTAACCTCTGTTGTTCCTAGAATCATTCTTCAATTCTAGAGGACATGAACTCATACTGGATATCTAGTAGGCTGAGAGCTTCTTTTCCTTACATTACTACCACCTCATATACTAACACATTCTATTTAATGTGTATTTTTGAAAATTGAAGACTATTTATCCAAAGTCTTATTTGTCACTGAAGTAACATATACTTACCCTTTAACTAATTCAACCACAATAAAGTCATTTCCATCCCCACTATTATAGAGAATTAGTCCATCTAAAGATGTTGTCTTGAACTGGAAAAAAAGATGCATAGAAGTATAGGCTTGCAATGTAGCTAAGGCAACATAGCTCGATTTGGTCTTGAAGGTGACAGGGTCTGCTATGATGTTCCTAAAGCCAAATCTGGCATTGAGCTCACAGTAATCTATGTCACCATTTTTACACAAGTCAATGTATGCCATTCCATTAAACGTCAGGCTTTGCAGGTGTCCAATGAAGTTGGAGGGCACTGAGGACAGATAGCGACGTTCTGTGATGATACCAGTCTCTATGTTGTGGAACTCCAGCCTTGTATGGTCACCTGCCATTTGGCCTAAAAGAAAAAAAATTATATATTATAAATTCTGGTACCGAAGACAATTTCAGCGTTAGACTTCCATGGAAAATCTTTTTTTTTTTTTTTTTTTTTTTTTGGTACCAGGAGTCGAACTCAAGACCTTGTGCTTGCCAGGTGCTGATGCCACTGAGCTAGATCCCTGGCTGGAAAATCAATTTTTAAGCACAAGAAAATAAACACCTCCTTGATAGTCAGTTGTGCACAATGAAAAATCTCTAGGAGATACTGAAGTGTAAGCCTGGTTTACACAGTAATACTTTCTCAGCTCAGCATTAATCCTTATCCAAGAATTAGTCTTAACAAAAATACTCGTTGTGAGCAAAAGTTACAGAATGCTTAAAACAAAGAAGCAATGAAGGACAGAAGGGAGAGAGGAAGAAAGAAAGTGAAGGGAGGAAGGAAGTAGGAGAAAGTGAGAGAAAAGGAGGGAGGAAGGGGTTAAGGGCAGTGATGGTCCTGAATTCCAATAGACACTGATGCATCTCAATACAAGGTCAGAAGTTGCTTTTATTTAAAAAGTGAATTACCACTGAATATTCTTCCAATAGTAAAGCATTTAAATGTGTTTGGGGTCAATTCTTTCATTCTCCCTAATCTTTTCTGGCCTGAGCTACCCTAACACTACAGAAATTCTACTGACCCCTGGAAATACCAATCGTCTTTGCACTTTTGTATTACTAAACAAACAGACTACAGTGTACTAAAGCACACTGGAATTTTAAAAAGCACAAGGGATTTTCAAAATATCAGTAAAATTAACTTTCCTTACCACCAGGTATAATCTGCTTTAAACATGGCGGCAGGAAGCTTGGTAGCAGACACAATGGTTCACTACTCAACTGAGCCCCCATCCCACTCTATCCCACCATTTCCCCCTCAAACTCAGTAAAAGCCAACCCGACCCCATCTGTGCCTTTGGAGTGATGATTCTATTTTCCTATAAGGTTGAACGTAAACAAATAAAGATATGAACTTATTTTCTAAATGGTAAAGCACAACACAAATGAGAAAGCACTCTTGGCTAGTTGTTCATTTCTTGCATCTTGTTCTTGTTTAATTAAACCATCATTACTCTGTGCTGCAACTCATAAAGGTCATTTAAATTACAATGAAGTTCTGCCAGCCAAGTTCTTGGCTGGCTTCCCCATTCAATGTGCGTAATTGGAAAATTACCGAGCTTACCCTATCCCATCATCCATGACATTAATGAAAATATTAAGTAGGGCCAATCCCAGAATCAGGCCTTGAGAAAAGGCACTGATCCTCATTCCCACATGTGATGAAGACCAAACACCCTTCCACATGTGCCCCTAGATCAGACTGATGGGCTTTCCTTTCTTTAACAAAAATAAGTAAAATATTGGGTAGCATACCCAATATTGGAAAGGTGTGGTTGTTGTAGTACCAGAAAAACTGTTCACACACATTACTGATTGACTTTGATACTTAGAAACTCATTGGTATAAAAGACAACACCCTCTACTGTACTTAACTCTATCATTTTCAAATCTACTTTATTACTCCTTAGTGTTTCGTGAGAGCACGCCAGGTATCTCTGAACACTCTCTTACCAGTCAACAGTTGGTTCTGATTTCCTCTCTAAATTTTTTTAAACAGAAATTACTACTCTACTTTTCTCTTCTCTCTCCCTCCTACCACCATGCCCTTTGACTGTCCATTTGATGCAAAATACTATTACATTGTTAGCAGTTCATGTTTATCATAAGATACCACTTTTCTCCTTCCTAACTTCTTGTTCAGTAACATCAATATGACCCTGTGGGGTCTACATCTTTACTAAATCAGTCTTTACTAATTTCTAAATAAGAAGCTCTAGAGACACCAGCAAATTTGAATTAATAAGCCGCACAGAATGAAGAATGTATAATATGAAACGTCACTTGTCTTTGATATCACCATATATTAGTTTTTATTTTTTGGTGTACATCAAAATTTGTATTGTAACTCAACGAATCCTACACCAAACCTGAAACTGCCACATTTCTTCTTAAAATTTCTACTGTGAGGGTCAGGGCTTTAGCTCAGTGGCATAAGTGGCTGCTTGGCAAACGCGAGGTTGTGAGGTTGATCCCTGGCACCATAAATAAATAAATAAATAAATAAATAAATTTCTACTGTGAACAGTAAATAGCATATGCAGAAAGACATTTCTAATGCTTAATACTAAATACTATCCCAAACTGCAAGCTGCTTGGCAGCTCTGAAACAGGGCAGAACATTTTCTTTAACAAGACTGAGATGTTTAGTAACAAAAATAACAGTATCTGTTTTGCCTTTTCAAAGGAATCAAGTATTTATATAGAGCCTAAATTATCAAAAGGCAGTAAAACAGTATTGAAGCAATCATTGTCCCGTTACGAGGCAAAAACTTTATGATCCATGTTAAAAGTTTATTTTTACTCTAAGAAGCATATAAATCACTGAAACAGTTATGGCAGACATAGCTGCTCATGGGGGAGAAATCATCACCTAAAGGCAATTATCCAGTCAAAACATACTGGCTGTTTCCTTTAAAATCTTTTCCACTCATAAATGACAACTGTGTTTCATCTTCCTCATATACATGTCCAGTAAATAACAATAAAGAACTCTAAAGGAAAAATATACTATGATTGTTTTATGGAGCAAGAGTTTTATGGTTCTAAAATATGTGCATGTATATGTTTATGCACACACGCAATTTGCATGTATGTCTGGATGTTTACAGGTATCTATAGGTGCAGGTATATAGACTTGTATGTATTTCTTAGCTCTGCTTGTTAAAAGGGTCGGAAGGCAGAAACCTTAGCAATAAGCACATCTGATCATCCAGTTCTTTGGTTATATTATGCCTCACTAAATAGAAAGAGAAGAGAGCAGTTGCTTGTTCTGAATTGGGTAAGCGTCTGCTGTGGAAGAAAATAACCTCTAGGTGCTAAGTCCACTTGCTCATCCACTGTGAGCTAGTGTGTAGATATAGTGTGCTGGGTTATGCGATCCAGAAACAGTGCTGAGAAAGCAGACATGATTCCTGTTTCACAAAACTTGCATTCTACTAGGGGAAGACAAACCAAAAGTATAGCATAAAATTAAGGGGATAATAATAATAGTACCTCAGAAAGATATGGCTTTGATGAATGGATTGTTGGTGTGTGTGTGGAATGGGAGTAGGCACTTTAAATCATATTGAAGCTGGATTCGATGGATTAAAAAAGAAGCTATAATAAAACCTGTGGAAAGGTGAATTCTAGGAAGGGGAGAAAAATGAACAAAGCCTTTGGGAGAATAAAGTAAGAGCATAAGTAAGTGAGCTTGAAGGCTCACACAAAGTCAAAAAAAATACCAAGGGCCAGATCTCCCACCATGAATCCTAGTTATATTAGGAACTAGTTATATTAGGGTGTTAAGTAGGCATAAGCTGTAATGTGTGTGTGTGTGTGTGTTTGTCTTAACTAGAGTATTTTTTAATGGAAAATGGACAAAAGATAATTTTTCACGTATAATCTGCAAAGGATGGAGAAGAGGGAGATGACGATGCTTGGCTCTTAGGCTTGAATACCTGGATATAAGGGGAAAGCTATTCCGGGAGGACACAGGCAAACACACACACACACACACACATGCACCACAATCCAGAATTTAGGCAAATAATGAGTAGAAACGGAGTGATTCCACACTCGCTTACTGGTCCTGCACATTGTACAATGCTGTCAAATGTGAAAGGAAATTTCTCCTTGGGCCTCTCTCTGCAAACCTGGGAGGCAGACAACCCCAGGAACAGCCTGAGTATGCTCTACACTGTGTTCAACAAATACTTAAAATTACTATGGCCTAAGATGGGGGAAACTGTAGGACATTGCATGAAGGGCTTCTAGTACTTTACCTTTCTAGGTTCTTCCTGTTACTTAATAACAACTCTCACTACTTTCCTGATTCCCGAGTGGCTGCAAGTGGCCACTATGGTGTGGGAACAAAATCCCACTCTATGTTTAAGCCTCTGTTATGAGTTTTCATTATCTCTTTCAGAAACCCTTTTCATACTAGACAAATCAATACTGATTGTTATTGTGAACTGCTGACTTCATGAGACTTTTGACAAAATGATGAACTAAAGAATGGAAAGATGAAAGTGTATAACTAAATTATTTACACATTCATCACTTGAGTATATATGTTAATCTTAGACGGAAAAATGGAAAGAATCTAAAGTAATCCTGAATTCTCTTTAGTTAATCAATTTAGTTGGTATAGGGAAAGCACCTAGGAAACTATTTTAGATGCATTATAAGATTGAACAAGTGGATAAATATTACTAGTATCTGAATTGTCGTTGTTAGGGTTTGTGTCTGGGTGGACCCCCAAGCCTCATGCAGTCATGGAGGTTACAGAGTGTAATGCTTGTGATTGGTTCTTTGTCTAACACTGGGATTGGTAATGTGAGTGCTGCACCCACCCAGGGGCAGGTAACTGGCATACAGTATAAGGGAGGGAGGGAGGTGTGCTTTTCTCTTTTGCTCTTTACTCTTGTTTGCAGCTGCCATGAACAGCTGCCCTTCAGCCATGCCACCCTGCCTTGGACGCAGATGAGTGTGAACTGAAATCTCCAAAAACTGTCAGATAAATAGACCTTTTCTAGCTACACTTTGGGTGTCAGATATTTTGTCTCAACAGTGAGAGAAAAGTAAGCAAGGCAATCATCTTGGAGGAAAATAAATGAATACATGCAATCTGGGAAATCAAGAAATAGTGCCATAAATAAGGCGATGCCAATGTGAAATCATGTTTTGGAAAATACGTACACCTTTATCATTATGTGCACAAGTAATTTATGAGTGTGTATATATTCATATGCATGTGTAAGTGCATGTGTGTATAATGAATATATTTCCTACATGCTTATTGAAAGGATCAGGAAGCTAAGATACCCTACTAATGATAAGCACACTACTTGTATTATTCCTAACTTAAATGGATAATAAACAGTTAAATCCAGGATAAGACATGGCAAAGAAAATCTGTGCATGAAACATTAGTTGATCAGGCAAAATATCTTCAACAGATGCTGAATCTTGGCCAAAATTTTGATGAAACACAGGGTATGTGCATAGTTTTAATATGTCTGTCCACAGCTTATTAATTTGCAAGGGAGAAAATGTAGCAATCACACAGTGAAGAGTCTGAACAACACATCAACCAAGTGGTCAAACTCAATCACCCATCAGAGACGTGGACAGCATGTTTGGCCATTGCCTTCAGCAAGATCCCAGAAGAAGACCACATGTCAACAATGCAGTCTCTCACCCCAGAATGTTAAACCAGCATGTAGTCATGAAGCAGCATCAGATAAGCACAGAACAAGTGACTGTGTCAATTCAAGGCACAAAGAGAATTACATTTTTCAAAAATGGCAGTGTCCCAAAAAAACAACTAAAAATAGGGCTGGAGATTTAGATCAGTGGCATATGCACCTGCCTGGCAAGGTCATGGGTTCGATCTCTAGTACAAAAAAAAAAAAACCAAAAATGGTGATGTCACAAAAGATAAAAGTTTGTGAAAATGTTGTAAATTGAAAGAGACATAGTATCTGAGTCAAATATTGGATGCTATACTACATTTTGCCCATTTTGGGCAAAAGCAGCAAAAGTACAACCTCTAAACAACACCGGGCCAACTGACAACACTGGAGTGTGAAAATGGAACATAGAGAAATATTATATTAATGAAAAGGTACATACTAAAATATTTAGGGGGTCAGTACACTTCAGTACACTTCCCCTTGATTGGGTAAGGAAAAAAATTTCCTATGATGAACATGATCGTTTGTATACCTAAAATGTACCATTAAACTTAATATTTTTAAATCAGAGAGAGAGAGAGAGAGAGAGAGAGAGAGAGAGAGAGAGAGAGAGAGAAGTGGGGAGGTGAACATCAGAAATGGGAATGTCAAAATAAATGGGATTGAAATGCTCACAGTAGTAAATATACACTATTGTTCTTTGTACTAGTTTTATTTTTGAACCTTTTCAGAAATTTAAAATTATTTCTAAGTAAAATTTTGTTGTTGCTTTGTTGAGACAGGGTCTTGCTATGTAGTTCAAGCTAGCTTGGAACTCAATACATAGCCCAGGCTGGCCTAGAACTTGCAGTGATCTTCTGTCTCAGGCTCCCAAGTGCTGAGATTATGGACATGTACCACCACATCTGGCTTGCTAAATAAAATTTTTTTAAAAATTCATATTATTCTTTTGCTCCCATTCCAACTACAGTTCAAGATTTGCTACTTTACACCCCAAACTATGTAGTACATTGTTGAAGGATTAATTTGCTTAGAAATAATTCTCTCAGCTTAGCCCTCAGTTTAAATATAGTGACAGCAAGACCAAGAAATATAAACTCCTCATTCCTGACTACTGACTTTTTGACTCCAAAAGATCATTCCAACTCTAACATCCACCATGTTATCACATAAAGTAAAACAAACAGCAACCAAAAACAATACAAAAAAAAACAAAAATCACTTCCTGAACATAAGTCTGTCAGCCCTATCACTGTCATTCCTCATTCTTCATTATGCCAAAAACTCCCACACACTCCCTCACCTCCACCCCTGTACTGGGAATTAGACCTAGGTAGCACCGAGTGACATCCCTAACCCTCTTTCAATTTTGAGACAGGGTTTCCCTAAGTTGGTCCAGCTGGTTTTGAATTCAAGACCCTCTTGCCTCAACCTTCTGAATAGTTGGGATCATAAGTAGATTTCCCCCCATACATTTATAATCTAAATCATTCTTTCTTCAAAAGCTATCTCAAACATCATTCACTGCTTTAAACGAGCAGTGAAACCTAGTTCCACAATTTAGTTACTATTTACTCACTCTCTTAGGAACTCTTAATATGATTTGTTTATGAAATCCATCAATATATCCCATAACTTCCTTACTTTATCACATATCACCTGAATTTTATACGTACTTCTCACCCTCATAATATGATGCTACCGCTTGGGAAATACCTAGCATACAGCCCAACGTTTATCAGCATGATAGTACAGAAGAATAGACAATGAATCAACAAAATAACCAACCAAGGAAAACAAACAAACAAAAACCCTAAAACCAAACCTAGGCTGTCTTCTCAGTGCTGCTAACAACAGAATTTCAATGAAACACACTTGATGAAACCTCTTTGAGTACATTCCCTCAGGTTTTAAGATAGAAATACATACACCACCCTACTACACAGGGTGGGGTGCTTCTGATGGAAACTTGAGAACAGAGTACATTCTGTCATGGTTTTTGTATGTTTTTGTCCCTAGCAGCATTTTGGTCTGTACCTCTTGATCTTAACTTTAGATCCTGTTTATGTTCACCCCTTTGGATAAATTTCCAATGTTTAAATAATGAATATTAAGCTACAACAACAATCCATTTTTCTTCCAAAACCTGTCCTGACGCAAACTACCTGAACTTCA